>JAJGRW010000873.1:225279-306211 GCA_025461045.1 Carex parvula | reverse complement strand
GTCAGATGGATATAAATGAGGATCATCGAGGTGGAGGTACAATTCCTCTAATGATGAGCAAGTGTAGACGCACCACGGTATAGAACGAGCAGGCTTAAGATGGAGAACTCGAGGGTTATGGTTCACGGCATAACGGATCCAATCCCTTTCATACCCTGACCAGAGGTTAGAACATAACAAGCGGAACACATCCAAATCCAAGGACTGGCGCCTCATCAGCAAAGAGTTCACAAATTTTACAAAACCTCCCAACAATAGCTTTCTTCTCAGCAAACCATCCCTTGCCAAATGCCCCTGGCTAGGGTAACCATCAAAGTCATAATTGAAGTTGAGGGAGGGTAAAGAGGTCCAGAGGTTCTCCCACCTCTTTGACAACACGCATGTCTGTACCGCTTCCTCAATCTTGAGCAATCCCAAGATTTGATGAAGTATCGGGTCAGGCAAGCTGCTTATGAAGTCATAATTTCCTCCACTTGAGATTTCAGCAATCTCCATCTTGACTTGGTTTTGAACGCTAAAATTGAATAGCCAAAGCTAGTTTAGTTTACACAATCATGAGATGATTAGAGCATGAATTTAGAAAAAGGGAAATACATGCACAAGGCTGTGATGAGCCAAATTGAGCCTTTGGGCAAAGTAACAATTCGTTTCCCAATTTCCAATTTAAGTTGAATGATTCATAACCGCCTACTTAGAGTCAATAAATTTAGATTAACGTACGCAGTATGAAATGAATCTCTTATACACCAAGCTTTCTTCTAGGTTACACAATTTACCCAAAACCCCAATTAATCTCAAGTCCAAATTTTTTGGTAAAATTTCTCACAACCAGCTTCTATAAACTATCAAATATTTCAGTAACAAAGCTCATACAATACAAGTCAAACTTCAATCGAACTAACAACAAGATTCATGGTCAAATGAATCAACAAATATAGGCACTGATGATTGTGAATCAAAGAAGATCTGAAAACAAATATAGGCACTGATCGAAAATCACTTGATCTGAACATTCTGGACCATCCAAAACAGCCTATCTAAAAAAACTAAAAAAAATCGAAAAATGTAAAATTTGGTTTGCAAGTACATATTCATTTTATAATCATGTTGAACGGTTCGGATCGACCGTTAGAATTTTGAAAAAGTCAAATTTTGAGCCGTAGTACGGACCCAATTGGTGCTATGCATAGCACCGTAGGCTCACTCTTAAGATGGCTTTAAGTTAAGATTGATTTGTAATAATACAGTTTCAGCTACCGTACAAAATAGAAATACACAACAAGACTTTAGCTTTCATTATATTATCTCTCTGTCTACTGTTTTCCAGATCAAAACAACCCACCATGTCCATTCTAAACCGTACGATATGTCATAGATAGGTAGAAATCACTATTTTTGGATGGTTCAGAATTTTCAGATCAAGTGATTTTCTACCTATCTAAAACAATAGAAAAAAAGTTTGAAAAAATATAAAATTTGGTTTGTAAGTACAAATTCATTTTATAATTATGTTGAACGGTTCGGATCGACCGTTAGAATTTGAAAACTCAAATATTGAGCCGTAGCACGGACCAAGCCGTAACTAATTACAAATTTCCCTTCATTGCTAACAAAGATGGTTCAATACATAAATAGTTTAAAAATGCTGAAACTTATAGTGTAAAGCCAGCATCTGAATTGATAATTCAACTAGAATCAAACAAAATCAATAGAAAATGGAGCATCAATCGATGCAAAATAGATTGAGTAAAGTGGAAACTAGTGACACAGCTAATCAGGTATTTTGGAAAACCAGCCAAGTGGAAACAGTGCATCACGTGAAGAGCTGCTACAAGCACCATGAATTGTAATTTTGCGTGTATAAAAAAATAATGATTTCATTTCGAAATTACAACTTGTGCTTTTATGGAACAAAAGAAGAAAACAATGATACAGAGCAACTAAACTGCAGCGGCTGTGATTCATGTGGACAGTTGAGATTCACATAACAATTGAGATTAATACACAAATATTATACCATGGCAATATCAGACATAAAGAAAAAGAAAAGTCACTGAAATAAAAAAAAAAAAACTGATTGATATAAAAACGTAACGTGTATTGTAATTAGAACACAAATAATTCAGAATCCATAAATTCAAAATAAAATAGCAAATGTAATTTAAACTTACAGTTTTGGAGTGACAACATTGTTAAGTAGAAGCTTAAATACTGATCATGAATAGTTTTCCTCATATGTGATGATGGAGACCTTAGACATTTTTCTTTTACTTCTCTTTTCAGTAAAATAAATAGACGAAGTTTTCAGGATGAGATGCGTCCAAATAAGAGAAAAAATATTTAATAACTCTGAGGCAACCTTTGGAACCAGTATAATTTTATAAATAACAATAAATTTTCTATAAAAAAATATATTCATGCCTTTTCATTTTTTAAATGACATTAGTGCACAATAATAACATAGGCCACATAATTAAATAAATAACTAACAGAAACAAGTCATATAATAAATTCGCACCATCAGACTCTAAAGTATATACATAAAGCGGTGCCAAAATCACAACCCCTAACTGCAGCTCAAAGGGAAAACAAATACGGAGAAATGAACAAACTTTGTTGGTTTGAAGAAGCCATGAAAGAACAAACCTAGGCCCAGTCACATTTTGATTTATTGGTACCAAGAGAGTTGTAGGAGCTCTCTTAGCAGAATGTTACTGGCACCTAATGAAGGTGCATCAGCTTGAGAATAACTACTGAAAAATATAAATGCACAAGTTGGTTTAAAAATCAGATAAATTATGTGACCTACATGCCATATCATGAACTTGAGTTTTTTGTGAACTGATGACCTAAACTACTGCACCGCACACAAGCTCAAACTAATTTAGGTTTAGCAAGAATTACCTCTCTAGTTTAGAAAAAAAAAAATTAAACACTTTGTAGCAGCAAGTACATTCTCCATTCTACACTGCTATACTAAACATCCAATGCAATTCGAGAAAGGGAAGGTAAGTAGCACAGTTGGCTAGGAAGAAAGTCCTAGAATTATGGTTACTCAAAGGTCGAGAGTTCGATTCCCCTCACGACGTCGCAACCTCTGCGAAGGTTTCCAAAAAAGAATCCAATGCAATTCAAATTGTTGCTTGGCCATTTGTTATCAACCAAACAATAGTATTCTACCACTACTGGTACTAACAACAACCATAAAAATGAAGTACCACAGTGTTCAGAGTGATAATTAGCAAGCTTTTACTGAGCAACCCAAAAGGAAATGGGGAAAAAGGTAAGGGGAAATACTGTCATTTTAACATTTTATTAATATTACATCTTAATTTTATTTGTAAGTGATAAACTTAAGAATGGAGATATTAATATAATAAGTGAGTTTGGATGGAAAAATAACTAAATTTAAATTTAATGGGAAAATATATGATCCCAAATTAATCTATAACCTGAGATAACACAGCCAGCCTGACCTGAGTCCCTGACTCAAAAACAAATATTATATATTGTAGGGCTAGGCCAGTCACATTTTTGCACCTAATTAGCACTTACAACATCATAACTGTTTCAAAATTAGTGGAAAATTAGAAAAATGATTGTATTGATTCTTTGTTCTCTTGGGCCTATATAGGCTTACATTTTTCATTCATAACCCTATGATTCTCTATAATTCAGTTCTTACCAATATAACCCTACAACTTCTATTAATGCAATAAACATACATAAATCTCAACACTCCCCTCAAGATGGGCAAAAGATATCCATCAAGCCCATCTTGTCACAAAACCTATCTAAAATCTATTGAGCTAAGTCCTTTGGTGAGGCAGTCAGCTACTTGATCTCCAGTAGCTACATGACTCAGCTCTAATAGTCCACTTTCTAGCTTTTCCTTTATGAAGAACCTATCGATCTCCACATGCTTGGTTCTGTCATGCTGCACAGGATTGTTGGCAATGCTGATCGCAGACTGGCTATCGCACCACAATTTCATTTTAGCTCCGTGATTCACCTTGAGCTCTCCAACAACCTCTTCAGCCACACCATCTCAGCAACTCCCAATGCCATAGCCCTGTACTCGGCTTCTGCTGTCGATCTCGCAACAACTGCTGCTTTTTGCTCTTCCAAGAGACCAAGTTGCCCCCTACGAACATGCAAATAGCCAGCTGTGGACTTCCTGTCATCTTGGCAACTGGCCCAGTAAGAGTCACATAGCCCTCAATGTTCATGTGTCCATTCTGCTTGAAAATCAAGCCCTTCCCCGGTGCACTCTTCAGGTACCTCAGAATGTGATACACTGCGTCCATATGACCCTTCCTAGGGGTCATGCATGTAGCGGCTCACCACGCTCACTGCAAATGAGATATCGGGACGTGTATGTGTCAAATAGATCAATCTGCCTACCAGTCTTTGGTACCTCTCACGATCAACCTGTTCTCCTGCCTCTGCACTTATCTTAGCCTTCACATCAATTGGAGAAACTGCAGACCTGCACCCAACATGCCTGTCTCTGTGAGCAAATCTAGGACATACTTCCTTTGGGACAGAAACAATCCCCTCTGCTCCACGAGCCACCTCAATTCCAAGGAAGTATCTAAGCTGTCCCAAATCCTTCACGTCGAACTCCTTTCCCAATTTTGCCTTCAACTTTGCAATTGCCCCCTCATCATCCCTGGTAATGATCATATCATCGACATACACAGCCAGCATAGTAATGTGACCCACCATGTTGTCGAACGGAACACCGTATGGTCGGCAATTGATCTGCTGATAGCCCATGCCTACCATAGCCTTCCTGAACCTATCAACCAGGCCCGGGGGACTGTTTCAACCCATAAAGCGACTTCTTGAGTCTGCACACCTTACCTACTGTCTGGTTTGTGCCAAACCCTGGTGGAATCTCCATGTACACCTCCTCCAACAAATCACCATGAAGAAAGGCATTCTTCACGTCGAGTTGGTGTAACTTCCATCCCCCATTCGCTGCCATGGAAACCAATGTTCCTCACTGTGCTCATCTTCGCCACGGGTGCAAACGGTCTCATCATAGTCGATGCCATAGGTCTGACTGTACCCTTCGCTACCAACCTCGCCTTGTAGCGCTCAACTAGACCCTCTGGATTCTGTTTCACTGTGAAGACCCACTTGCATCCAACAGCCTTCTTGCCTGGTGGTAGTGACACAAGCTCCCACGTCTTGTTCTTTAAGAGGGCCTCGAGCTCTTCTAGCATGGCTGCTTTCCATTTCGGATCTCCTTTAGCAACCTGCCAACACTCAGGGATAGAGACAGTATCCAATAATGCAATAAACGCTCTATGCACCGGTGATATGTGTGAGTAAGAGACAAACCGGGCAATCTCATATGGAAAACCATATCGGTCAGGAGGAATACCCGCATTCTCACGAGGAGTCCTTCTCACCGATAGGGGAGTGGGAGGAGTAGAAAGAGGAATCATAGCACCTGTGTATTCTGAGTCTGAGGTGGATGGTGTAAGTGTCTCACGAGTCGGAGTAGGCAGAGCCAATGGACTTGGCACAGGTGGCACTGAAGGCACGGCTCCCTCACTCTGCTTATTTCTTCTCACATACACCTCACGGTATCTCGACTCCCCCTGAGACTGAGTTCTCCCACTTTTGGGCCCATTCTTCTCAACTTCCGGCTCAACCACAGCCGAATCTACCAGTGGGCAAGGAATACCACCCACACTCACTATCCTCCTCTCACCATCAGTGCTACTCTCCCCCTCTCGCCTCATACCTCCTGTATCGAGCGAGTCTCCAAAGGGTGATGTAGTCTCTGAGGAGTAGTAAGGTTCGAGCTCGCGGAATGTAACATCCATACTCACAAACAATCTTCTCTCTACCGGGCTCCAGCACACATAACCCTTTTGAGTACCAGAGTAACCCACAAAGATGCATTTCACCGCTCTGGGATCTAACTTTCCCACTGTTGGTCTGTTGTCTTTCACGAAGCACAAACAACCAAATACTTTTGGAGGAAGAATGCCCTCATTATCTCCTTTCAACATCACACATGGAGTCTGCCACTCCAACACTCTAGATGGCATTCTGTTGATCAATTGTGCGGCTGTTAGGACTGCTTGTCCCCACAAATGTTTCGGAACATTCATGGAGATCATCATGCACCGGGCTACCTCCAACAAGTGTCTATTCTTCCTCTCTGCCACTCCATTTTGTGCTGGTGTGTAAGGGCACGTGGTCTGATGATGTATCCCATGAACTGACAAATACTCCTCGAATGCCTTGTTTGTATATTCGGTCCCATTATCGGATCTCAGTGCCTTCACTACAGCATCATACTGAGTCTGAGCCGCCTTATGAAAATCCTTGAAGCAAGCAAGTACATCATTCTTGTTCTTCATCAAGTACAACCATGTGACACGAGAATAACAATCGATGAAAGTCACAAAAAACCTATACCCATTCATCGCAGTTGTTGAGCAAGGCCCCCACACATCCGAGTGTACCAGATCAAAGGCATGAGAACTCCTACTTCCTGAGCTTACATACGAACTCCTTGTATGCTTCCCAAACTCACATCCATCACACACAAGTTTTTGTTTGTCAGCTTTCTCATACTTTGATGGATACAAACGTTCCAGTAGGCTGAAGGAAGAGTGCCCCATCCGCCTATGAATCAGAAGCAATTCATCCTCCACACTCACCCCAGATCCTCCTGCCCCCACTCTATCGACCACAGATGCCAGCGCTGTGTCCATCCCTTTTTATCCATGTACCACAACCCATCACGCCATGTGCCAGTCCCAAGTATCCGACCTGTCATCTTCTCCTGAAAAACCATCTTCGGAATATCAAAGGTCACGATGCATTTCTGCTCACGAATAATAGCACTAATGGACACCAGGTTTACGGGAAAGGAAGGAGCATGCAACACATTGGTCAGAGTCACTGAATCGGTACATCTCACAGTACCCTTACCAATCATGGGCTGGGCCGTACCATCGGCTGTCTGAATGCTCTCTGGGACTGTTAGGTGAGTATAGGAAGAAAACTCCCTAGCAGCACCAGTCACATGGCGAGATGCACCAGAGTCAACTATCCACTCTGGTGATCTAGTGGTGGATATCGAGGCAAGAGCAAGTGGATCACAAACACCTGTGGCCGAGTGAGCAAAACAAGTAAAGTTACCCCTGGGTGAAGACGAGGTAGATGCACCCTCTATCACACTCTTCCCATTACCTGTTGCTTTCTGCTTCCTCTTCAGTATCTCCTCACTCTCACCCTCTGCTACCATCAGATTTGTCCGGTAGTCTCCTCTTCCACCTCTCTTACCACCCTAGCCACAACCACAGCCTCCAGACTGTCCCCTCTCACCTGCATCTTGCTTCTTAGGTGACTTAGGACAATTATGTTTCAAGTGACCTACCTCACCGCAGTTGTAACACTGTCGAGGCTTGCCCCTGAACCTTGTGTTACCTGAGTTGGAGACCGCTAGTGCTGACTTCACCCCTGGAAGTCCTGCTGCCCCAGCCTGTAGCCTAATCCGGCTCTCCTTCTCAGTCAAGTACCCCTCCAGATCATTCTCTTTCAGAGTGTACCTTACTCGACGCGACCAACCCAGATCCGTAGCTGGCCCGTCGAGTCTCATGTCAATAGATGGCAGCTCAACCTTCTGCACCTTCGGCTTGCTCTCAACAGGAGCTTGGCCCACAGCCAACACTCGCACCATGACAGCGACCTCATCAGCGGTCAGTTTCGCACAGGCCTTTGCAAACGCATTCCCGATCTCCTCCTCCGACATTGATCCGACTCAGATCCACGCCTCACGTATCGATCTTAGTTCGAATCCCTCCTACTTCTTTCTTAGACCCGATCTTACACTCTCAAGATCGAGATCCACATCATCTCCCCCTTTCTTCTCTTCTTCTTGACCCGATCTTGATTTATCGCATCAAGATTCGAGCTTAAAGAACCCGATCAAATCAATCCAAAACCCGCTTCTCGGGTATCGTGGGGTATAGGCCCCCCACGCCGGTCTAATCACACCAAAACCCGAACCCTAGGTAGTGGCCGGCCCTAGAAGAGAGAGAACCGGCCTAAAGAGAAGAGGGAGAGATGAGAGGGTTCGGTTACTGTAGCAGCGGCGGAGTTACTGTAGCAGCAGCGACGGGTACTGTAGCGGCGGCGGAGGGTACTGTAGCGGCGGTCTACAATAACGGAATAGTGGCTAAATCCTAACCCTAATTTGTATAGCTCTGATACCAAGTGGAAAATCAGAAAAATGAATTGTATTGATTCCTTTGTTCTCTTGGGCCTATATAGGCATTACATTTTTCATTCATAACCCTACGATTCTCTATAATTCATTTCTTACCAATATAACCCTACAACTTCTATTAATGCAATAAACATACATAAATCTCAACAAAATTAATCTTAGAATTATTCAATTTCAAATTCCTAAATGAAAAAAAAACTATATGTCATATAATGTCATTCCGGCTACAATTCATTAAAAAATCTGCAATGTAATCTTCCATATATACCCTATTAATTCCATATATAGCCTTACAAATTTCAACAAATTTGCACGAATCATGAAAATTGGAGAAGTCCTAAACACACAAGTTGATTTCAAATTCAGATAAATTAAGAGCACATGGATATGACCTCATCAACATAAAACATGACCCAACTGATACCCAACATATGCGCCTGGCTCTGCACAATACACAAGCTCAAACTGATTTAGGTTTAGTAAGAATCTCTGGTTCAGTCATACAAAAAAATATATTTTTAACACTTGATAGCAGTAAGTACATTCTGTCAACTGCTCTCTGAAATCCAACGCAGTCAAAATTGATGCTTGACCCAACATAACCATTCCAAAAAATCCCAATAATAGAAAATCACACATCTAAACAAATTAGTTGAGACAACAAAACATGTACACTATTCAAATCAAACATAAATAGTATCACATCACAAAATAAGGATGACTCACAAAGTCATGGTACTACTAATATAAGTTAGGTTTTTTAAGTAGCAACTAGCAAAATATAGAGAAACTCCACTGTTCTTTCTTTTTTAAAGTTCAAGAAATATTATTTGAAAGTTCAACTCTAATATTGCCTACTGCTTTAGTACTTGGACCAATGAATCTTGAGATTTTCATATTCCTGCGTAACATCCTTCAAAGTGTTTTCCAATTGTCGTATCATCTGATTATATGTCCAGTACTTGACCTCAACTATCTTAAGGTTTTTGTATGGAAATATTGCAATTGTTGACGAGAAGTTAGTTGACTCATTTGTACTAGCTCCCTCTTCACCTTGACACGCCTACAATTAATAACAAATAAGATCTTTAATAAATTGTGCAAGTGAATAGACTAAGATTAAAAACTTGGAACTAATGGTAAAAAACATTACATATCCTTCTTGTAGCAATGTAAGCTTCTCCAAATTTGGTGAACTCTTTAGGACACAATTTACCATTTGGAAACTAGAAAACGCACAAATAGAAACAGTCAAATTCTTGAGATTCGAAAATACAGGCAATTCGAACGGCGAAACAGCTGATTCCTAAAATTGAAAACATATTAACACAAGATTACAAGTCGGAACCAAGTCAAGCATTGAATTTGATACTATTCAGTTAGGTCCAGATTTCAGAATATAATAACAATTTTTTTTTTTCATAAATACTAACTTGACTTCATTTTTAAAATTATATATTTATGCATTCAATTAGGAGTAGAACTAGGGTGTTCTTAAGCTCACCAAGTCCCTTTGTGAGCTTAATTCAAAAACCTATTGAATTGGCTTCAAACGATGCATCCAAACCGTTAAAACCGATCTACTTCACGAGTGATGCATTTACATGTCAAATTTATAAATTTTCGAACTAATTTAGTATAAAGTCAAGCGGTCAAAAAAAAGTTGGTTTATAAGTTCATTTTTCATTATTTTTTGACCGCTTAACTTTAAATTAAATTAGTTCGAAAATTTAAAAACTTGACATGTAAACTCATCACTCGTGAAGTAGATCGGTTTCAACGGTTTGGATGCGTCGCTTGAAACCAATTCGATGGGTTTTTGAGTTAAGCTCACAAAGAGGCTTGGTGAGCTCAAGAACACCCTAGTTCTACTCTTCAATTAGAATTGTGCTATTCAATTAGATTACACTAATTCAAGACCCGTTGAAATAACAAAACCCCAATACTCTCTATATCAGGCAAAGATCTAAAGAAATTCAAATTTGTACTATTTGCCAAATGAGAATAAGAGGTCCATACCTCGAGCCAATAGTCTTCGAAATTGAAATGCAACTCCAGAAATTCAACATTTGTAAGGAAGCTAAGGAAAGTAGTCATCCGCTCCAAGCATTCCATTGAACAATCTTCACTTGTTAAACATGAGGATGCTAGAGATGGCATGTTTAGAGTTGTATTACTTGGTGACCGGTATCTATCATCATTATACAAAAATGAAAGAAGATTGGGAGTACTAATGACTAGTTGGGTTTCTTCAAAAAGACAATTTACAATAGCTAGTTGCTTTAGAGATTTATGAGCAATTACACAATCAATGAGAAAGCAACTGTCTAGTCGAAGAAATTCCAGTATTGTGCATCCAGAAAGAAGGTTCTTCACATCATTAGAAGTTGGAGCTGAGAGATAAATGGTTAGTTTTCTAAGATTAGGAAGATTTACTATCTGGACTGATGAATCTATTTCATGATAACAGAGGTACCGGTTATATGCATGATTATCATTGAGGTACAATTCCTCTAATGATGTGCAGGTGTAGATGTACGGTGGCACAGAACCAGAGAGCGAAAGATGGAGAACTCGAGTGTTATGCTCAAAGGCATAATGGATCCAGTCCTTTTCAATCTCTGGAAAGTCAAAACCCCAAAATTCACAGGACAAGCGAAATACATCCAAATCCAACTGCTCACGCCTCAAAAGCAAATTGTTCACAAACTTTGCAAACCTCCAAGCATCAGTGCAGTCAAAACAATAATCATAGTCATCATCATAGTGGCCAAAACCGTCAAAACTGAAGTTGAGGGAGGGTAAAAAGGTCCAGAGGCGCTCCCACCTCTTTGACAGCACGCATGTCTGCACCGCCTCTTTAGTGTTGAGTAGCCCCAAGATGTGGTGAAGTATCGGATCGGGCAATTTGCTTATGAAGTCACAGCTTCCTTTGCTTGAGATATTAGCCGTCTCCATTGCTAATAAGAAAAACAAAGGCACAATAAGAACTTTAAATAGGCCAAGATTCTACAAGAATTTATTTACTGGAACAAGACAAAATACACAAATACTATACCATGGACCTCACAGAAGTGGAAAATAGGTGAGAAATAAAGCTTCTCAATGCAGATTTAGGTCCAGATTGCGGATTTGCAAGAAATCCAAAGCTGGAATTAAATACCCACAACATAATAATCACATTTTAAATTAAATAAAGGTCTTCATATACAAATGTATACAATGCTCAACAACAGATTCAAATGAGTATCAAAGTTGCCACAAGAATTGTATTTATACCACTGACATACAAATGATCAGACACGTATTAGCAACATAGACAGACAGAACATTACAAGTATCAAAGAACAAACAAAAATGACAAACAATTTATTATTTAAGAATGCTGAAAAGGAATAGTATTTAATTGCTAAAAGGAAATTCTTGCAAACCGTAAACTCCGCACATGATAACATAGACTAGCAGGAATCAAGTGTCACTAAGTATCAGTTGCTCCCCAAGGTCTTGTCAGAATCTGTGCTTGCGTAAGGATAAAATAGTTGAGTTAGTATTTCTGAGAATATTGTCATTATGAAGTAATTTTCGTATACAAGTATTTTGGTTATATGTGTGTATATTTTTTATTCACATTTTGTTTTGAAATTTATTCTCGGACAGCCTAAAAGAGGCCCAAACACAATTTCATTAAAATTCTTTTTTTTTCTTTAAGTTTCCCAAGAATCCAAGAGCCCAATAGATTAAGGACCATTTAAATGTTTATATAAAATCAGCAAACTGAAATCCCACTGTTTTAGTTTTAAACTTTTCAGTTTTGACCCTCTGATATTGCATTATAACAAAAATTTGCAAACAGAAACTCATATTTTGACATAATTAAGAAGAAAGGTTCAAACCACACACACAATTAATTCATACCAGAAGCAAATCAGAAAAGGGGGTACCAACTGGTACCAACATGACTCAAGTCCAATAGTTTTAGTAAAATTTCTCACAAGCAGCCTCTATAAACTATCAAAGACAATTACTGATTCAAGCATGCATGACTCACAACTAAGATTAAGGTAACATGAGAGAATAGGGCAAGTACCAAATTTAGGAACAAATAAGCCATATAATTATTTTGAAAACCTTGCTTGACCTTAAAAATCAATTTGTAAATTGTATCATCCATATACAAAAAGATTACATAACTGATCAGTATACAATACATAGTGATCTGGCCTAAGATAAATTGCTTTGATAATTCCATTCTAAAATTCATGCAACATGACTGCTACTGTCTGGTACCAGAATCCACTCGGGTATAAACCAGTTATGCCAAATGATAGCACAATATTATAATCTCCTCAATGAACACTCTGAGTTGTACTTAGAAATACCAAAACATACCAACCTAGTCAATCTGTGATTAGCCCCTCACATTAAGCATAAATAGGTCAATTCCATGCAAACATGCTAAATTTAAAAATATCTATGCCCATATTATACAAGAAACCATCCCATTCCCATTCGTCATGCATATGGCATTTGAAAAATTCACATTTACAGTCAAGCTACAGATTTTAGATATATTGGAAGCAAACCCAAAATTGAAGAGCTCATACAACAAGTAAAACTTGAATCGAACTAACAACAAGATTCACGGTCAAATGAATCAACAAATTTAGGCACTGATGATTGTGAATCAAAGAAAATCTGAAAAGATAGATAGGAACCTGAAACTGGCTATTCACAGCGAAGGAGAGAGTTTATCAGACACTGGAACAACTATTAACAGTCGCGATACTTTAATTTTCGCAATTAGAAACCAAAGCTTACATCAAAATCGTAAACCGTAAGAACAAGAACAGGTAGAAGGGTAGAAAACTCCAAATTAAAAAGCTCAGAGTCACCTGTATGAAACAAACTATCTCGATCAGATCTTTCGCAATTAGAAGTGAAGTGAAGTGAAGTGCGATTATTCCCTGGGGTTTAGAAGCAAATATAGTAGGCGACAAATATATCTTTTCTTAATTTCTTGGGTTTATCGGTTGTGTTTTACAGCTGGTTCGGTTCGGTCCAGGCGCAGTCGAACCGCTTAAACTTTAGATATTATGTGTAGGGTTCACCGATTAATTCATATAATCTAAAGTAACTCAAATTTTAAGTTTGGATCCAGACCGTCAGTCTGTTTTCCACATCAACGGATTGTTTTGAATTATGATCGGACAGGTTAAATCTAAAATCAAAACTCTAGTTACTTAAGATGATAAGGACTCTTCATCGAGTTCTCATCACATGCGCTGTTTCTGGGTGATGATACTAACACCTTTTTATTAATCCAACAAATTCAAATATATTACTTGTATGGACAAATTTGTTCTTATTTAACTACTCTCTAAATGTCATATCTTAAATAACTACTCTTTAAATGCCATATCTTTTTTAAGATGTACTTTCTTTATATTAATAGTCATTATTTATTTATTTTATTTTCATAACTAAACGTCTAATGCAATCTTCTTATTGGGAATTGATGTTTAAAGTTTTTTCTCAAAATTGAGCAACTGAGAAACTGTACAGTACCAGAAATTTGATATTATCTCTAGGTAACATACAGATTCTACTTCACAGAATATATATACAAACTTGTTAAGGATATATAGCTTCTTCAGATATTGGTCTGTTTGGAGAGAATGAAGCCTTGCAAGCTGGGCCCACAATTTATAACCTGATCTCCAGTTAACTAATTACAATTTTTTCTTTATTTGCTAACAAAGATGGTTCAGATATAGTCTTAAAAGACTGAAACTTATAGTAGAAAGCCAGTATCTGAATTATATATCTTACGGTACCAGCATCTGATACCGAGATCTTTTACAAACTTTCTATAATAAAATAAGAAGTGGCATAAAGCATGATAGCTGATTCAGACTATCAGCCTCATAATTACTTATTGGGCTAGGTTGAGATGTATATGTTGGATAATTAATCTAACATTGGACTAATATGTAAAAATAAATTTGTATTGTATACTGTCAATTTTATGCTCAATTAAAAGTGGTCATATGCGTTATATAATTTATGAGTATTAATGTGTCATATAGGGTGTGGACCTTTAATGTGTAGAACTTAAGAGGTAATATTTAATTTTATGATGGGTTAAATTGTATAATTACCACATTAGACAGCCAAGGGTCTCTTGGGCTGTATATTATGATTTGGTCCCCAGAATACAAGGCCAATCCAAAATTCATTTCTCTTATCCCATTAGAGAGAATTATGAGAGACTTAATTTGGAGAAGGCAGAACAAAGGAAACTCTCTAAAGAGCCTTGCTATTCTGGAAGAACCGAATCGGTGGAGCTCTCTCTCGCACAAAACAGTCAAGGATTAAGGTACGCTTCCGCTATTCAGTTTTATATTCAACACAGATGGTCCTGCGGTAGCCGATGATGGTTTTCGTCGGTTCCAACAAGTGGTATCAGAGCCGCTCTGTGTTTGAAACAAGTTTTCTGTATTTTTTTCGGTACAGTTATGGTATAAGATTGAATTTCTGATTATTGGCGATTTAGATTTGTTAATTTAGTTAATTCTGTCCTTGAAATTCTGTCCAGAACCTTGAAATCGCAATTTTTATCTGTGTTAGACGCATGAACCGCGTATAGACCGAGTCTAATCAGCGCATAACAAGTTTGGCGACCAATCGGTTCGGTAACCGCGCATAAAAACGTCCAATCACGGTAAACCGCGCATACACCGCGGAATCCCTCTTGCTTCAAGTTGCAACACGTAGACCGCGCAAAAGCCAGCGCGATTTTGGTGAACTGCGTGTAGACCGAAGCGGAGTTTAGTTTGCACGTGGGAATATTGTGCACCGCGATAGGCAAATATATATATATATATATATATTTTTTTTTTGTACACCGCGCAAAGACCAAATATTTGGTCCTCTGCTACTCTGCTAGAATAGTTTAATTTTTGGTCCTGACCTAATATGCGCACAGACCGCATTTAATTAAGCCTTTCAACTAAAGTAAATTTGATATTTTAATATGGTATAATTAAGATAAAGAAAATTATGATTTATCTAAATTCAAATGGAAGTAGAGAATCAAAATAGGAAAATTTTGTACTTGATTCTTAATAAAGTTGAGATAAATTTAAATTTTGAATTATGATAAATATATATTTATGAGTGGAACAGAAATTGATCCAGTGAAAAGAAATATAATTGGATTTAGATACACCTGTATTGGTGATAAGATGTAGAAATCCAAGTACATTGTGATTGAGATACCACTACATATGTATGTTTTTGGTATAACATAAGAATTAAGTTAATTACGGTTGAACTAAATCCACATGGTAATTGAGAATCAAAAGAGGAAAAATATATATTTGATTCTTAATAAATTAAGGATAGATTTAGATTTATGTTTAAACCGTAATTTTAGATTTTTGATATAATTTTAAGTTCGAATAAAAGGTAATAAGGGTATATATTTTAAAATAGATTGGTTTCAATCGCACCTCGCCAAAGTGAGCTCTCCTTTTGAAATTAGTTTATTTTAGAATATAAAAGATTTTATTGTGTGCATGTAATGAGTGTAAATATTCGTCGGCCCAAAGGAAGACCAATATTTATTAAAGTTGCATGTGCGCCTTGTAGTAATAAGTGCAGTGATGATTGTTTGGTTTTTTACGTGTGATCAATTTAATCGGCCCAAAGGAAGGTTAATTGTTCGACATGTTACGTAATTATCAGTGCTTGATTACTACGCCAAGATATCATAAGAAGTTAATACTTTAGTCCAAAGACAACTTATTAATGGAACCGGTATCTTGAGGTAATGGGGTTTACCTTTATTTGAATTTATTATTATATATGGATATTTAATGAGTATGTAGTGTTTGTTAATGTTCTATTTTTAGTTAATATCAATTCTAGCATCAAATTTAAGGAAATGAAAATAGAACTTATTGTTAGTTCTTATAATTATGAATCTTGACATTGCGTTAATGATTACTTCTCCAATACTTATGGTTATGAGTACCTCTGATTAGAGAGAAAAAGAAAAGTAGGAGAAGTCAAATCGCATGTGTCATATGATCATAATAAAGAAATATTCTAGAAGCATTTAGGGGCACTTTTACGAATAATTTGGTTAAGGCTTATGAATTTCTTTCGACTATTGAAAATAGATTTATTAAGAACGAACAGTTCAAGTTGATACGATCTTGACAAATCAAATTTTCAGTAAGGTATAAAGTCAAAGAAATACAGATAAGAAATAAGAGTATGGTAGCTGCATATACAACAACTCAATAGGAACAACAAAACAAATCGGTTAAATCGAATGATAGTAGTTGTTTCTTTTGAATTGATAAAAAGTATAAAGGATTAAGCAAGTAAGTACTTGTCATGCTTTGCGTGTCAATAAAAGTATGCTTATTAATATGATTTGTTTTGAGGTTAATTTAACTTTGATACTTAGACACACATGGTGGATAGATTCTAGTGTAATAACTCACATCAGTGTGTCTATGCAAGGTTGTTTGAGTAGCCGTAGCCTAGTGATGGTGAAAGATACATCTATATTGGCGACGACGAGAATATTAAAGTTGAAGCAATTAGAAAGTTAGATTATTATTTAAGATTATATTTTATTTGAATCTCAATGAAACATTTATAGTTTTGTCTTTTGGACGCAACTTAATTTCTATTTTTGCTATGTACAAGTATGGATTTACTTGTTATTCTAGAAATAAAAATTTTGGTTTGTTTCATGATTCAAAACCTGTTGGATCTAAGTTTTTTTTTTCAGTTATAATAATTTAAATTTCAAAGACATAATTGCTTAATATAAGGAGTCATTGCATTTAAGTACTTGAATTGTTAATAAAAGTAAAGCAATGAGAATTTTGGTTGCATTATGGCACAAGCATTTCAGTTATATCTCTCAATTGGAGATAAAGACTTGTGTCAGAATGTAATTCTCGAGCATTTGAATAAAGATTTTGATATTTGTGTTGATTGTATTAAGATAAAACGAACCAATTAGAGGAGATTTATAGCCAACAAGTCTCAGAATGTCTTAAAACTAATAAAATTCAGATATTTGTGGACCATTTTCTTACGGATGTTAAAAAAAAAAAAGATACATTATTTTATTATGTTCATAGACAAATATTTTAGTTATGGCTATATTTATCACAATTATGAGAAAACATAGTTTTTAGATGTTTTCAAAATTATAAGACTGGTATTGAAAATCAACTCAACATAAGGTTTTCAAGTGTCAGCTTTGACTGTCGTGTTCTATATAATAGTAGATATGATGGTTCAGGTGAACATTATATTTCTTTATTACTTTGGAAATAAGGACTTAAGATTGCAGCTTATATTCTTAATTAAAACATTATAGTTTTATGATCCCACACAGGGACGAATCTACATACAGTGAATGGGGGTCAATTGACCCCCATTCATTTTGAATTTTTTTTTATTTATACCATATTTTAATATAGTTTAAAGTAAAATATTATGGATAGTGTGAAATTGACCCCCATTCGTAGTAGGAAAATTTTATATGCTTGACCCCCATTCGCGTTTGACCCCCATAGTCTGAAAGTCTGGCTCCGCCCCTGATCCCACAACAAGGTCGATTTTGTTTAGGAAGAAAACATGCAAAGTTCTTTGAAGATGTTGAGTTGCGGAGGGAAATACAGTTCAGGATTTTATCTTCGATGAAGAGTATGTAAAAATTCTCACAAGTGTTATTGGCATTATTTAGGATTTCGATCCTGATTTTATTCAGGATTTCGATCCTGATTTTGTTCAAGACACAATAATCGATGATAATACGAAGAGCAAACTTCAACACCTCAAGAACACGTGTCATTAAGGATATCCACTAGGTAAAGTGGGTATATATATATGGAGATGAAATTCATGAAAAACAAATATATTGTGATATTGTTCATTTGCCATAAGGTACAAAATTCATTGGTTTTAATAGAATTTGAATGGCAATGTGGGAGCAATACAAAGTATGTCTTGTCATATATGGCTTCATATAGAAAAATGACATTGGATATTAAGAGACTTTCTCTTCGGTTACTTTGAAAGTCTTTCAGGATAATAATGACATTAAAGGTGCATTTTAGATCTTGAGTTACATTAGATGGATATTAACATGTTATTTCTCAATAGTAGTATTGTTGATATGATTTATAAGGTGCGGCCATAAAACTTTGACTCATAAAACCTAAAGCATATGGTTTGCAAATTCAGAAAATTCATCTATGGACTCAATAAAGTATATTTATCGACAATGGTATTTAAAATTCATCAAGTGATCATCTCGTTTGGTTTTGAGATGAATTTGGTCGATGAATGCATATACCATAACTTATGTGGGAGTAAGGTTATTTTCTTGGTTTTATATGTCAGTAACATATTGCTTGTCTATAACGATATAAGTTTGTTGCTTGACATCAAGAGATTTCTATTTAAGAATTTTTGAGATGAAAGATCTTGATGATGCATCTTTTGTGTTAGGTATAGAAATATATAAAGAGCAATCTCGATGTATTCTCAGGTTGTCACAAAAGAACTATATCGTGAAGGTTTACAAGATGACATGCATTAAAATGTGCCAAGAGATATATCTATAAATAAGGGAGACGAGTTTAGTCTCAATCAGTGCTCTAAGAATGATTTTAAGAAATTAATATAGAAGATTTCCTATGTTTCGGTAGTAGGAAGTCTGAAGTATGCTCAGGTTTGTACGTGTCTAGATATTACGTATATAATAGGGATGCTAAAGTGATATTAAAGTAATTCAGAAGCAGACCATAAGATAGCAGCCAAAAGGGTCTTGCATTTTTTTAAGGAAAATAAAAACTACATACTCACATATCGAATATCAGAAAAGTTTGAGATCATTTGGTATACTGATTTCGATTTTGGTAGATACCAATAAAGCATGTTATAACATGTGTATGAGGTATCTAATTGATGAATATAACTGTGAAATTTTGTCACATAGCTGCACGAAGTGGATAAGAATTAAATACCACTTAAGTTATTTTGTGACAATAACCCGACAGTTTTATATTCCAATAATAAGAACTTGACAAGGTCAAAGAATATAGACCAAGTTCTTAGTTGTAAATGAAAGAGTTCAGAATGGATAGTTGTATATCGATCATAACACAAACTCCGTGATTGCAGCTGTATATTAAAAGATTGTCACCCAAAAGGTTTCATGAGCATGCTACTCGTATGGGTGTCATGTCAAATTAAAGATCTTCAATTTTTGAGGATATTCAGATTTTAGTGGGAGTTTGTAATTATGCTTGTATGACATATGCGGTTTTCGGTTTTTTAAAGTTTAAGGATATTTCTGCAGAAATAAAGTTTCAGTTTATTCACATTCTGACTCTATTAAGGTTGATTTCATTTAAGGGTGGACCAATTGGAAATAGGCACGTTATGATCACATTACGTGAAATTTTCATGCTACACATCCACATCATGATTCATGTCATTTGGTTATGTCAATATATGTGACCATTGTTGGTTGAGTTACGAATAAATGTGGCAAAAACTGCTTTGATCCTATATTAATATAATTGATGGACGGAATTGTTCGGGACACATTTCGGTAATGACAGAAAAGTTGAGCTCACTACGGTTATTAACAATACAAAATTATAAGGCTTCACATATAGTCCAAGTGGGAGATTGTTGGATAATTAATCTAACATTGGACTAATATGTAAAAATAAATTTGTATTGTATACTGTCAATTTTATGCTCAATTAAAAGTGGTCATATGCGTTATATAATTTATGAGTATTAATGTGTCATATAGGGTGTGGACCTTTAATGTGTAGAACTTAAGAGGTAATATTTAATTTTATGATGGGTTAAATTGTATAATTACCACATTAGACAGCCAAGGGTCTCTTGGGCTGTATATTATGATTTGGTCTCCAGAATACAAGGCCAATCCAAAATTCATTTCTCTTATCCCATTAGAGAGAATTATGAGAGACTTAATTTGGAGAAGGCAGAACAAAGGAAACTCTCTAAAGAGCCTTGCTATTCTGGAAGAACCGAATCGGTGGCGCTCTCTCTCGCACAAAACAGTCAAGGATTAAGGTACGCTTCCGCTATTCAGTTTTATATTCAACACAGATGGTCCTGCGGTAGCCGATGATGGTTTTCGTCGGTTCCAACATTATATACATAAAGATATTTGAGTGAGGCTACGGTACTATGCATAGCACGGTTTGGTCCGTGCTACGGCTCAATATTTGAGTTTTAAATCCTAACGGTTGATCCAAACCGTTCAACATGATTACAAAATGAATATGTACTTGCAAACCAAATTTTACATTTTTTCGAACTTTTTTACTATTTTTTTAGATAGGTAGAAAATCACTTGATCTGAAAATTCTGGACCATCCAAAAACAGTGATTTTCTACCTATCTAAAAAAATAGTAAAAAAAAATCGAAAAATGTAAAATTTGATTTGCAAGTACATATTTATTTTGTAATCATGTTGAACGGTTTGGATCGACCGTTAGGATTTTGAAAACTCAAATATTGAGCCGTAGCACGGACCAAACCGTGCTATGCATAGTACCGTAGCCTCACTCAAGATATTTTTGTATAAAAGATGCATGGACAGTGTGTCAACAATTATCCCTTACATAAACATGTGTTAAAGCTTGTATTGAACTAAGATACCTGTACTTTTTGGAAAATAGATTTGTTCATATCAAATTTGCTATGTCTATTGCAAATAGATCCTCCAAATTTGGAAAAAAAACTTATACTTTTAAGGGGCAAAATGCAAAACCTGAAGACTAAGAATTTCAAACAATTATATTTGTACAAAATCCTTTGAAAATTGCAGTGAATTTATTATATTTGAGCTATGGATGATAATCCCTAAATCTCAAAAAGGAAAACAATCAATTGATACCAAGAGCACGCCACGTTGCAAATTATTCAGCAGCCAAACAGAGATGAACCAGTGACAAACATATCTTAGATAATTCAACTAGAATTAAAATTAAATCGACAATAAAATCAAGCATAAACTGATGCGAAATAGATTGAGTAAAGTGGAAACCAGTGACACAGCTAATCAGGCCTTTTGAAAAACCAGCCAAGTGGAAACACTGCATCATGTGAAGAGCTGCTACATGAACAAAATTGCAATTTAATCTTCCAGATATACCCCTATTCCAGAGAGACAATTATTACAGATTTACAAGGAGGGTTTTGATACAAATTTCAACAAATTTGCACAAATCATAAAAAATTTGCCCGTCATATTGTGCCCTGCACCACCACATGCATGAGATTTGTTTGCACCAAGAGAGTTGTACAAGTTCTCTTAGCAGAATGTTACTAGATATAGTAGCTTAACATAGCAAAAAATAAACATTATTGGGTAATGAACTTGAGTTTTTTTGTTAACTGACGACCTAATTGCTGCACAGCACATAAGCTCAAACTGATTTAGGTTTAGTAAGAGTCTCTGGTTCAGTCATAGAATAAGAAAATTTAACACTTCACAGCAGCAAGTACATTCTCTCAAGCCAATTGCTCTCTGAAATTCAACGCAATCCAAATTGATACTTGACCAAACATATCCATTACAAGAAATCCCAACTAATATAAAATCGCACAACTAAACAAATTAGTTTGAATAACAAAAAATGTACGCTATTCAAATCAAACATAATCAATATTACATCATAAAATAAAGACTGACTTACAAAGTAAAGCCAAGATACTACTAATATAGGTTAGGTTTTTCGAGTGGCAACTAGCAAAACACATAGGAACTCCAAATTAACAACTCAATTTTTCTTTCTTTTTGGAAATTCAGGAAATCATATTAGAAAGTTCAACTCTAATATTGCCTACTGCTTTTGTACTTGGACCAATGAATCTTCAGATTTTCAAATTCCTTTGTAGCATCCATCAAAGTGTCTACCAATCGTCGTACCATCTGATTATATTTCCAGTACTTCACCTCAACTATCTTAAGCTCTTTGTGTGGAGGAAATGCAATTGTCGATGAGACGTTAGTTGACTCATTTGTACTAGCTTCCTCTTCACCATGAGACAAAGACAACTACAAACAATAACAAATGAGATCTTTACTAAACTATGCAAGCGAAAAGACTTTGATTAAAAAACTTAGTCAGGAAAAATATTACACAATACATTTTTTTGTAGTATTGTAATTTTCTGCAAGTTTGGCGAACTCTTTAGGATCGAAGCTACCATTTGGAAACAAGAAAACACACATAAAACAACAGTCACATTCTTGAGATTCGGAAATATTGGCCATTCGAGCGACAAAACAGATGTTGACAATTCCTAAATTTAGAAAAAAATATAAACACCATGTTAGAAGTCAGAATCAAGTCGAGCATTGAATTTGACATCTTGCAGTCAAGTGCAGTATTCTAAATATACCAGCAAAAAAAAATCATAAATACACTTAACTTTATTTTTATTTAATTATGCATTCTTTTAGATATTTACTATTTTGCATATTACACTAATACAAGAGCTGTTTAAGGCATACAATATATAATAACAGATTTCCTACATTCTCTTTGCCATGCTAAGATTTAAAGAAATTAAAATTAGCATTATTTGAAAAATGAGAATATGAGGTTTATACCTTGTGTCTATGAAACTCGAAGTGTAACAGCAGACGTTCAACATTTGTAAGGAAACGAAGAATAGTAGCCATCCCCTTCAAGCATTTGATCATTGAAGGATCACAAGATTCACAACTCAATAAACATGCAGAGGATAGAGATGGCATGTTTAGAGTTGTTTTACATGGTAATGATAGTTGACCCCAATAAAAAAATGCATGGAGATTAGGAGCAGTAACAAACAGTTTTTCTTTTATTTGACACGTTTCAATAAGTAGATACTTTAGACATTCATGAGTAATTATGCAATCAGTGAAATTACAAGTACTTATCCGAAGACGTTCTAGTATTGGGCAGCCAGAAAGAAAGTTTTTCACATAATTAGAGTTAAGATCCGCACAAGAAATGCTAAGCTTTTTAAGCTTAGGAAGATTTACTATTTGGACAGATAAATCTATATGAAATTTTTCAAGGTACAGTTCCACTA
Organism: Carex parvula; assembly: GCA_025461045.1. Classification (NCBI taxonomy): domain Eukaryota; kingdom Viridiplantae; phylum Streptophyta; class Magnoliopsida; order Poales; family Cyperaceae; genus Carex; species Carex parvula. The sequence goes on along the minus strand of JAJGRW010000873.1, from coordinate 282,782 downwards.
ATGATGTGCATGTGTAGATGGACCATGGCATAATACCACAGGAGGAAAGATGAAGAACTCGAGTATTATGATTCACGGCATAACGGATCCAGTCCCTTACTGCAGAGTTTGACCCGAGTTCATAACAGCACAACTGAAACACTTCCAAATCCAAGGGCTTGCGTCTCACCATCAATGCATTCACAAATTTTACAAACCTCTGAATCGACATTGATTTCTCACCACAATCATCAAAGAAATTAAGATATCTGATGTTGAGGGAGGGTAAAGAGGTCCAGAGGTGCTCCCATCTCTTTGACAGCACACATGTCTTGACTGCCTCCTTAGTATCGAGTAGCCTCAGTATGTGGTGAAGTATCGGGTCGTGCAATCTGCTTATAAAGTCAAAGCTTTCTCCGCTTGAAATTTTGGCCCTCTTCATTGCGCTATTTAATTAGTACCTCCCAAAAACATTCACTCGAACACCTTTCACTTGCTACAAAAAACAAAGAGCACAATAAGAGCTTCTATAACCAAGTCAATATTCTACAAAAAAATGTACTTGCTCGTAAAATGGAAATGCAAAAATACTATACCATGGCAATATCAAACACCAAAACAACTGGAATCAAAAGAACAAAGTGAGATCTCACAGTTCCAGCACTTTCCAGTATCTAAAAAAGCTGAAAAGGAATAGTATTTAATTCCTAAAATGAAATTCTTGCAAACTGTAAACTCCACACATGATAGCGTAGGCTAGCAGGAAACAAGTGTCACTAAGTATCAGTTGCTCCCCAAGGTCTCGTCAGAATCTGTTCTTGTGTAAAAATAACATAGTTCAGTTAGTATTTCTGAGAATATTGTCATTAAGAAGCAATTTTCATATCCCGGTATTTAGGTCATTTGTGTGTATATTTAGTAATCACATTTTATTTTGAAAGTTATTCTTAGTGCAAAGGCATAATGCCATCCAGTTTTCAATAAATATATATTTTAGTTTAATTCCTGGACAGAACCTAAAAGAGACGCAAACACAGTTTAAATTCCTTTTTTCTTTAAATACTTATATAAATTAAGCAAACCGAAAGCCCACTGTTTTAGATTTTCTCACTTGAACTTTATATTTTTAACCCTCTGACATTGTATTATAACAAAAATTCATAAACAGATACTCATATTTTGACATAATTAAGAAGAAAGGTTCAAACCACACACAATTCATACCAGAAACAAAACAGAAAATGGGGCACCAACATTTCAACTGGTACCAATTGTTAATAAGGAGTGTATCAGCTCACAAACAAGAAAAATGTATAATGTGAGCATTAAACATTTTAGAGACTTATTGCTACATTTAGCCAAAACAAACAATATTAAAATGTAAATGATATTATCCATATACAAAAAGATTACATAACTGAGTATACAATACATAGGACTTGCCTAAGATTAATTGCTTTGATAATTCCATTCTTAAATTTATGCAACATGACTGCTACTGTCTGGTACCAGAATCCACTCGGGTATAAACCCGTTTTACCAAATGATAGCACAATATCATAATTTCCTAAATAAAAACTTATAAATTCAGTAATTTATTGCATGCGCAAGTTTAGAGTTACATCAAAAATCCAAACAAAAATACCAACCTACAGATTTAAGCATGAATAGGTCAATTCCATGCAAACATGTGAAGAATTTAATAAGTATCTATGCCCATATTATATAAGAAACCATTCCCATTTGTCATGCATATATGCCATTTGAAATTCAATTTTGTGGTGAAGCTACAGATTTAAGAGATATTGGAAGCAAAAATGAAATTTTAACAACTCATACAACAAAATAAAACTTCAATCGGACTAGTAACCAGAATTACTGTCAAATGAAGACGAAGAATTGAACAAGGGCTTGATCACAATTATAAGAGAAGCATCAACATCAATCACAAATTTGGGCACTCATCATTGTCAATCAAACAAAATTAATGTGAAAATAGAGAGAGAGAATACATAGAGACAGATCGATAGTTACCTGAAACAAATTGGCTAATCACAGCCAGCGAAGGAGAGAGTTGAGATGGAGTACTAAACATCAACTATAATCAAAAGAAATAAGTCAGATTTAACAGTCCGCTACTTTCATTTTCGCGATTAGAAACTAATTAAAGTATACATCAAAATCGGAAACCCTAAGTGTAGCTAGAAGGGGAGAAAACTTCAAATTAAAAACTGACCTGTAGGAAACAAATTCTTTCGATTAGATTTTGGTCGTGGATTTGGATATATACAGATTATTTGGATTTGGATTCCAAGTGAAAGTGTATTCTCTCTCTCTCTCTCGGGGTTTTAGAAGCAAGAAGAAATACTAATAAGCGACAAATCTTTCCTTTCTTACTTGCTTGGTTTTATCGGTTGGGTTTTACATACAGCTGGTCCGGTCCAGGCGAATTCAGTTGAACCGCTTAAACTTTAGAAATCTATCTTATTCTCTGATCGGAAACAATGGAGCATGAGAAATGAGTTCATTTTGTTAGAAAAGAGATGAATAGAAATGATTTTAATTTGAAATTTTCTGATCGGAAGTCTTTTTCAAGTTACAAGAATTCATTCTCAAGAGAATAAAAACCATCCATCGTATTTATTGAATTTACAAAATTTGCCACTCTTAGGGTTTCACAGAAGAAAGAAAAATGAATATTAAATTGGAAAAAAAAATTATTGAAGAACGATAGAAGGTCAGAGAAAGCAACTCAGTATCTTGTCGGAGCTCCTGACGTGAAGAAGAGAGATTGATTTCACCGGTGCAGTTGACGAAGGGAGAGAAGAACGGAGAGGGCAAGTAGGTCTTCTCACCAGCGAACAATCAATTCTCGCCAAATACCTACGTTTTGGCGGAGATTTCCTGACGCGATTTGGGGGTCGAAAAGTCGCGTGGATTGAACTCTTCTCTCGCTTCTCCTTCGCTTCTGATCACGCGTGCGACATGGAATTCTAAATCTATTTCGCGTTTGTCGCTCCCTTCCCCTTTCCGATCAGAGGGTTATAGTATTAATTTTGGATGTGCGTTACTGTTCACCTACAGTGATTTTTGAATTTTCATCCGTTAGATCTCAATCTAACGATTAATTACTTTTGTCTCCTTCTATTGACGCGTGTTCAAAACCTATCTAAATTTCTCTCTCTTTCCTCTGTCTATGCGATACGAAATCATTACGCTTTGTTTCTCTTCTTTCATCTAGCGATACTGAACCTCTCCGCCGCCTTTCCGCTCTCAGCTTCCGCCCACCCTCTTTCATAATTTCTCTGCCGATTTCTTCTCTGCTCTCGCTGTTTTCACTGCCTTTCACTATTTTTGCTAACGGGTTGGACTCCGACAGCACGGTTTTCGGAGGAGTCGATAGCTTCTCTCCTCTTGCCGTTTTCGCTGCCTTTCACTGTTTTTGCTAACGTGTTTGACTCCGACAGCACGGTTTTCGGAGGAGTTGATAGTAAGCGCTGGATTTCTTCCGAACTGGAGAATGTGTGAGCTATCTATTTTGTCTATTTTATAGTTCTAATTCTGTTTGTGCCAATTTAGGATTGAAATTTGTCATTTGTTGATTTGTGATGGTGATTCTTCTACTGCAATTTTGTGCTAATATGTTTTCTTTCTGTCTTCAATGAGCATTATTTCGGGATCGGGACTCCAGGGCAGTGACGGAAAATCCTTCCATTAGAAGATAGTTCCTTCTCTCTTGGTATCGTTTCTAAAACCTATTCTTGCCGTTTGTCTTCTTAAATCAGCTAATGAGAGTCGGGTCTGTGGGTTTCTGGAATTGAATTGAAACAATAGATATAGGGACTAAATATTTGCATTTGGTTTACAAATTGCAATTCTCCAAACTAATATGATTGATTGATTCCTTTGTAATAATTTTTCGTTTGTTAGGTCAGCTACAGGTTTTTTTCATTTATTTTTCCTTTGGGTTAAATTGTGAAAATAGGGACATTGGTTAGTGTTAAACTGTATTGCTTGCTTAATTGAACTTTTTAGAAATAGATTAGAAAATCATGTTAGCTAAGCATTTTTCCATTTATTTTTTGTTTGGATTAAACTCTTAAAATGGAGACGCTGCAAATTGTGAAATATTATTAGTATTTTTTTTTGGCATGCATCATTCTTTTTATTAAATTGAGCAAGATGCTCTTCTTCGCCATAATTCTGGAGAAATCTTCTTTCTTCGAACCTCCCCTTCAATTCTTTCACAAACAAGTTCGATAGTTGATCTATCCTAAGCGTTCTACAATTATAATTGAAGGCACTCTAAACTGATATTTTAAATGTTGGTTGAATCTTTTCATCAGGAATATAATTCTGCTAGCTTCAATTGTATGTTATCATCTATTGGTTGCTTGATTGAACTCAAAGTGATTGCCCCTCTTTTGTAACCCTCTCATATCTGAGACTGTTCTAAAGTGATTATTTCATCGCCACCAAAAAATCTAAACAAGCAGTTCTTGCTCTCCTACTGCCAGGCAAATTGCTAACATAAATTAAAAGATTCCTAAACTCACTTTACATCTTAGAGAGTCACAGACAATTTAAAGAAGCTTAAGATGTCGCCGTATTCACAACTTTTGTTGTTCGCAGTAACTAAACTAATCAAATTTTCTGCTTTTCTACTGTATTGTGACATGCATGCATTCTTACCGGCAATTTTTGCAGAGAAACAGTGCTTCCAGTGGCAATCGCCATTGTAGTTGGTCTCCACTTGCTCCTCCTCTCTTGGTATGGTTTCTAAAACCTATTATTGCAGTTCATCTTCTAAAATCAGCTAATGAGAGTCGGATCTATTGGTTTCCATGAAAACCTCCCCATGTTTTCTGATAAGAAATTTAACAATTAATACAATAAAAGTGGAAACTAATTCACCGAATTCATTACAAATCAAAATGTAAATTGTTTTGATACGGACCAATAGAAATAAAAAATTGATAGCAGTGAAAACTAATATTTGAGTATTTTGTTAATGTTTGATTCTTTTTTTTCTTTTTAAGCCCACTTTACCAGTCAGCTGTTAGATGATAAAATTTCTACCAAGAAAAAGTTTGACCAACTATGCTAATTTCAATGGGCAAATCCTGTTATGATACAGTTGCTGTGATGTAATAGTTTTTGCCATTTTAATGACTTGGCTATATCTCAATGTTTAAGCCTTGCTTAGTACAGTGCACAAAAAAGGAACTTAAATTCGGATCAGAGTGTCTGCACGAAATTTGAGTTGATACCCACTGGTACAGGTGCCACACTTTAAAATGCCGAGAGCAATATTCTAAGCTTTAAAGGTCTTTTAGAATTGATTTTAAACAGTAAAAAAATTCTCAAGAACAATTAGCAAGTTCTTCAGGGCCAGGTAGAAAGTTTTTTCCGTAAAATCCTCCGTGGTTCATTAAGCCTTGAATTACCATTATTTTTAAAGTTCATTTTTGCAAGAGATGCTAATTTCTCATAATTTATTCGTCTTCTCTTATATGTACAACTTATGGATATAATTAAAAACTCAATTTATGTACTTTTGTACCCTGCACTCATCCATTCTCAGAACTTCGACACAGTTTCTGTAGGTATGGTCTTTGCTAATGTTGTATATGATTTATTATTATATTCTCCTTTAGTTAATTTTCAAGAACTTGCATTCTGATACCATACATCTTACGAGCTCCTAGAGAGGTATGACTGATCGTTGTTAGAATGCAAGTATTTAGTCACCGTATCCGCAATAGATTTCTAAACCTATTTAGTTGATGCCTTAATAACTGTTTAGCTGATTTAAGAGGACGAACATGAATAATAGGTTTTAGAAATGCAAATATTTAGTCACCGTATCCACCACTTTTGTTGTTCGTGCTAACTAAACTAATCAAATTTTCTGTTTTTCCACTGTATTGTGACATGCATGTATTCTTACCAGTAATTTTTGCGCAGAAACAGTGCTTGCAGTGGAAATCGCCATTGTAGTTGGTTTCCACTTGCTCCTCCTCTCTTTGTATGGTTTCTAAAACCTATTATCGCAGTCCATCTTCTAATATCAGCTAAACAGTTATTAACTTATCCCTCTACAGTTAGTAAGGTATCCCTCTAATCTTTTTTTATTTGCGAAACATATTCTTCAACCAAATAAGATACTTAATTTATTTTTGCAAATATTTGGTAAAAACTTATTCTACTATGTTATCTTTACTTAATCATGCTGCTTTAACCAGTAAATATATAAATTCTAAACCAAACATTTTGTTTTATTTTAGCTTTATATGAATAGAGGACTTATTGGGCATAGTTGTCAATATTTAATGCAATACATGTTTTCCATCACAATGGTCTAAGACAAGTATCATTTGCAGATATAGAATAAGAAGTTTCTACAAAAAAATCCTTTTCTAATGAGAATTTCATGAAAATACTAAGTTCAAAATATACAAAAAATTTACTAACAATTTCAATTACCCCTTTAAGTCAAATAAAATATTGTATTGAGGCTTATCTAATACTCAAAATAAGTATAAATAGTTGTTACAGATTAATTTTGAGTGAAGCAAGTCAACAACAACAAAAATTTATGTAATTCAACTGTAAATTGGGAGAATTGTCTGCAGCTTTCTTCTTCATCAAACCTCTTTCCTTATTTACATACCACTATAATACATGAGTATGGCATGATTTGCATTTAACTGTGAATTCTTCAGTTGCACTCACCAGCTTGATCAACTGATTCAGTACATATATACTTACCTTTATCACATTTTCATAAATTTGCAGATGGCTGCCAAAAAGATATCAAGTCCCACTGCTAGCACTTAATGCTGATATGTATTGACTAACAATTATGCAGAGAATTTACCAGTTTTGGACATTTTATAATCCAATAGATAAAACAAAATATTCATGCGATTTCATCTTTCTTGACAAAGAGATACCTTAATATCTTATAGAATTTTTTGAAACTTTGCTTACAAGTGCTGCTCAACATCATTACTCTGCTGTTGCTAATTTACAATGATTATTTATAATACTGCGATATAAGATTTTATCGACACTAATAATTCAGATATAGGTGGCATACTCCAACATATAGAAGGATGACATGTAACTTTGTTGTTCCATATGTAAACTATTACTCGAGAAAGTAAAGAAGTACTTCAATAGTACTTGCAAGATACGTACCCTGCCTATTTGTACTGTATTTTATAAATCGTTTTACTTAGGTGCCGTATTTTGTAAATCACAGCCGAAGCAAAGCGAGGCTTGTCCTCTAGTTATATATAGTTTACCGAAGAATTCATACCTGGACCGTCAGATCTGTTTTGGCACGAATATTAAAGATTGAATCCCGTGTATCCGATCTAGAAACAAATTGGCTTGGATTCTGAATTACTTAAGAGGATCTGGTCTCTTCACGGCGCTGCCTTCTGGCCCAACAAAAGGCCCAAAAAAGAAAGACAGAAAAATCCCGTTTTTATTAAATGAATTAAAATATGATGCTTCATTAACTAAGGTATTACTTTATTATAAATTACCCAGTTCCGATCAAATTAATTATATTTTTAGATTAAAGTTGTTTATTTATCTATATTTCATAAAGAATTAATGACTAAATTACTTCTAATTAAATAATATAATTATATATTAAACTATTTCAAATCAAATTTTGAACGAATTAATCTATTCAAATAATTTTGAACTCATTCTACTAGCCAATAATCAAACAGAACAAGACGGTTTGATAATATGATTTACATATTGTTGTTGCTTTTTAAGGTTTCAGAAATTTGAAATTAATTGTTCTACCCTAATATTATATTAGGTACTGCTTTTTTTCCGATGCCTATTCGGAACGGAGAAAACCAGTATTATTGTGCTTTGAGATTCGTGCAGAAAAAAATGAACGGTCCGGATTTTCCAAACTCAAAATTTGAGATATCTCTGAGATGCGAATTCAAATTTCGAAACTGCACCTACAAGTTATGAATAAGCCATCTGTTTATTAACTACAAGCTCTGAATAAGCCATATAACTGAAATACAAGTTAAATGTACAATGCACACGCACTAATAATACAATCTTATCTTAGTTTAAACAAACAATTAAACTACATCGATTACTAGTTACACGCTATCTATATATATATATATATATTATGCCGACCGGGCTCTGCGAGTGCAGTTCAGCTTTAATTAGTTCACCTTCCTTCCTGGAGGGAGCCCATTGACACAGTAGCATATGAATGGGATGATTCCTGGGATGCAAAGTTTGCTGCATCGGGATTAAGATACACAAGCTTCAGATCATCTGGGAGCTGCTCGGTGCCATTGAGAAACTGTATGACTTGTCTCATGCTGGGTCTAACTTCTGCAATAGATTGGCAGCAAACTAGCCCTACCTTCAACACCATCTCTATCTCCCGAATATCACACTCTTTTGCAATACAGGCATCGACTACCTTGATGAGATGACCTTTTACTAGGCAATCCCTAGCCCACTCAAGTAAATTGATCTCATCAGTTGGTGCATTGTTCTCAATTGGTCTCCTGCCAGATACCACCTCCAAGAGCAACACCCCAAAAGCAAACACATCTGAGCTGGTTGTGGCCTTGCCTGTGTATGACAGCTCGGGAGCCATGTAACCAAGAGTACCCGCTACGTGTGTTGTATTGGGGTTTGTACCGTGCTCATTGAACCTGGCCAACCCAAAATCTCCCAACTTTGGGTTCAAGTCTGACCCAAGCAAGACGTTGCTGGATTTGACATCTCGATGCACAACCTGCTGCTCCCATTCTTCATGCAAGTAGAGAAGACCTGATCCCACACCCTTAAGGATGTTGAGGCGTTGCTCCCAAGTAAGTACGGTCCTTGTTTTGTTGTTACGGTAAAAAAGAAGTGCATCAAGACTACCATTAGGCATGAACTCATATACTAGGAGAAGATCCTGGTTTCTTTTGCACCATCCACGCAGCTTTACCAAGTTCCGATGCCTCATTCTCCCTAGGCTTGATATCTCCGCGACAAACTCTCTCAACCCTTGCCTTGCATTACTAGAGATCTTCTTTATGGCCACTACTTCTTTAGTTTTTGGAAATACCCCCTTGTAGACATGGCCAAATCCCCCGGAGCCAATTAACTCGGTCTCTTTGAACCCTTTGGTTGCCCTGTAAAGATCCTTGTATTTGAGCCTATGGGGGTGTTCATGTTCCCAATCCTCAATTGTCTCAACCCACTTGGCTCTTTGCCGTAGGTATAAGAAGATTCCGATTAAAAGGGCGATCAAGGCTAAAGTCCCTATGGAGGATAAAATGCTAATCTTGATCACTTTAGATCTGGAAGATGTCATTGTGCTGGGTGGATGTGGAAATTTTGGTAGATGAGAGAGATCAATGGCTTGGGCCGATCCCTCGGTGCTAAAACTCCATGCTATTATATAGTGGGAACTTGCTCGTTTCTTCGTCGAGGAAGTGAACCCAACATACATTTCTTCCTCAAAAATATGTATGAGGTCTACAGGATATGAAATTAGGGGCCGGGAAGGTTTAGGAATTGAAAGAGGTGCAACAGTTATATCAAGGATCTTATTGGTGCCATTGTAGTCGATCCATGCCTGAATCGGTTGCCCACTCTCGAGTTCAAACTCAACCTTAGAAGCTTGATTGGTATAATAGGCAGCTTTGCGTGAGATGTTTGATTTCAGGTTGTTCAAGTCAACACCGACATGATTCCCATTTGTCTCATTAAATAGTCTACTGGCCTTAACTGTATCAAACTCCACCGCAAAAACATGATTTGAGAAATTTCCATTGTTGTTAGGCCCGAGCAGGCCAAGGTACTGGCCGGAAGAAGCCCCGGGGAGTTGTTTAGAGCGTACAATCGCAAAGGTTAGGCCATGGCCTCCAACACTACCCACGTTAATGATGTCTAAAATGAAAGACGTGCTGAAAGAGATTACAACCGACATGTTTTTATTAGTTTTGATGATTGGAATTGGGGACGAGAAGAAAGCATGGCCAATGATATTTTGTTTGTCATTGGTTAGTTGTAGCAGGCCATCCATTGTTATCTTTGTGGCACCATCTAAGCTTAACAGGTTGGAAGCTTGTTTGAATCCATTGAAGATGAAGTTCTCACTGGAGCAATGAAGTGAGAAATAACTCAAGAAGAGTACAAACTGAAATACAGTGGTCCATGAAACCATTTTCTGATTGGACAGCTGCAATAAACAGTTTGACTCATTATTAGACACCAATTAATTAATTGTTATTAGAGTATATATATATATGCCACATATATAGCTAGAGAAGTGAGAAAAATATAAATCAACTTTTTTAAGGTCTAATTAGTAAAGTAATATTTCAGTTTACTAACAAGTTAATTAGAACTTTTTTATTACCTTTACTGCCGCACATTGCCGCACTTCTTACAATACACACAGTAGTGCAGCTCATATTTTTTGATTTGAAAGAGAGAATTCTCACACATGCATGACCAAATGGCTAAAAGGGGGAATTGACTGTGAAGCACTTACTTTTTTTGAGTGTGTTTATGCTAGGTCTGTTTGGAACCGATTGACTAATGGTGTTAGGAGATTCTATTGAGCAGACTTGGTTGAGGTCCAAGCGTTCGGCTGTGGCAGCTGGAAGTCAAACTGAAAGAGGTTGCAATTGGATTGTATGGTTTAATTAATTAGCTAGCATAACCATGTGGTTTGTGTGGAAGCAAAGGAAAGAGAAGGCTAGGTCTTTAGAGATTAGGTGTTATCTCCAATGATTTTAGTGGAAAGATAGAATTCATGAGGGAATTTTGTGGAGGAAATTTTGCAAGGGCAAACTGAGGTAGATACGAAAGACTGTGAGGAGAAGCAAGAGTCCATATCCTCGACGGTACCGTAAAAGATTCCCTTTTACAATTAGCTACTTACGGTTGAGATTAGCTCTCAGCCGGTTTGGAATTCGGGCTGACTGAGGGGGCAGTATTATAGGGCTTTGAGATTCGTGCCAAGTTAAAAAGAACGGTCCAGATCAAGTAATCGGTGATATGATTTCGGAGAGGTAATGGATGTAATTTTATTATTTATTATTTTATTTTCATGTTTTGGTTTGGTAGCTTCTACCAATATTGTCAAAAAAAAAAAAAAAAAAAAAGTTAGAATTTTTCAAACTTAAAATACTAGTTATTGTAATTAAATTAAATATAGTACCTTAAAAGTGATACTGAGAATTTCGTTTCAACTCCTTTGCCTTGATGCTTTCAAGACTTCAAAGTTGCTTCAGCTTTGTTTAAAATTCATGGTCCGTGATTTCAATTTATACAAGGAGCCCGTACGAAGTTTGTTTTGTTCTTTTCCTTCTATTCAATCACGGGAACCAACTTTTACTTGTACTGGGTTCAATCAATACAAAACGATAAATATAATAAGTCAAAGTCTTTCCCCTTTTAGCCCTTTTAGTCAAAAGTCTTTCCCGCTAGCTATCATGTAACTTTTGACAATAGTTTTTAGAATCCTGCTTGTTTCTTTCTTGCTGCTTGTTTCTTTTCACATTCTAAGAGAGGAAGTGAAAATAAGTATACTTGGTAATTGCTTCGGTAAAATTAGTATTATAAATTAATTGAGAATAATCGGGCTATAATAAGGAATAATTAACTTATTAGTTGAAAAAATAGTTGAATCTCCGTCAACAACTAATCGGCTGATTAACGATCTAAACGGCCGTATTTTACAACACTGGGTAAAATAAAATAGGAGGGTAGATGGTACTTGTAAGTGTTGTGCATATATCAGTTAGAGGGTTCGGATATTTACCGAAATTTTTATTGTTGCCACTCGCTAAAAATCAAATTAAATGAATACCACTGTTGGAGGCTTTTATTCAATACTACCACCCCCGCTAACCCAGTCCGCGCACCGGCCAGTTTGGTGCGCGAACTGGGTTAGCGGGGGTGGTAGTATTGAAAAGAGCCCGCTGGAGATGGTAACGAATTAATTCCGATTTTTTTGAGTGGTAACAATAAAAATTTCGGGGATATTTATTGCCTAAAATGAAAAAAGAAATTATAAAAAGTGATAGCAAGACAACTTAGCGCGGTGCTTGATTGATATATATATATATATAGTAAGGCTACGGTGCTTTGCAAATTAAAGATGGTGTTTTACTTCGGGCCACTTTTTCAATTTGCAAAATTCAAACAACCGATCCAAACCTTTCAACATGTTCTAAATGTTGAAATGTGCTTGGAGACCAAATTTTACATTTTTTGGAATTTTTTTACTATTTATTAAGCCACTTTTTCAATCGCTGATCCGGTGGTCCAGAAAATTTTCTGTTTTTTACTGTTTACCGTCGGATCAGTGATTTTCAAAGTGGCTTAATAAATAGTAAAAAATTTCCTTGCCCTCCTGACGAAAACATTGAAAAGTATAAGTTAAAGCATTATTTTTTATCTAGTATCTAATTGATTAATGAATTTAAATCCGATTATATATTTTTTTGCCCTCCTGACGAAAATCCTAAATCCGCCCCTGATAAGACTGATTGAGAAGTCACAGATTGCTAAACAGAGTTCTTTACTTGTAGCAGAATTCTGTATTTATATCCCATGGGACGACTTTGATTTTTGGATTGACTTAGAATGTGAAAAGAAACGAGCAGCAAGAAACAAATCCTATGATGCTGATACTTGATAGCGGACCCTTTTCTTTGATCAAAGTTATATTAACTATTCTCCTCCATAGATACAAGTGGAGACGCTTGTTAGAAAATAATAAGACTCTTGGAAGAAGACTTTGAATGTTAGATAAGCAGTGAATGACTTTGGGAACTCTCTGCCATAGCCCATAAGCCGGTATCTGGCAGTGGCGTAGTCAGAATTTGAGTCAGAAATGGGTAAAAAGTTTCGGATTATTGGGTTATCGAGTCAGTGGGCAAAATTAACTTATATACTTGAATCATTTTAATCAATCTCACTAAATTCTAAATCAGTTTAAACAGAAATCAAGAAAACATTAACACTCAACAATTTTAGTCAATTATCAGTCGCAATTTGCAATTTAATTCATTCGATTGGATTGCAGTATTGAATTGTCAAAGAACACGGGTAGGCAATTTCATTCCAGAAGTAGGCAGGCCAACATATTTATACTACTTCATACCCGATTTTAAAATTCCTGGGTAGGCTGTCTACCCCTATTACATGATGACTCCGTCACTGGTATCTGGAATCTATAGAATAAAAAAAAATTGATATGTAAGAATAGAAAGATATTATAATTTTTTTTTAGATTTTGGGAGGAATTAAGAGGAATATGAATGATGTAGATCTGGAATTAAAATTTTATTCTACCAAATAGTATAATAGAGAGTGTTAAGACTATAATAGAAAAACAATAGCGATTTGTTTTCTGAAATAAAGTTTTTATTTAAGTGTTGTAAATATTTTTTCGGTTATTAATACAATTGTTAGTAGGCATTGATGCCACTAACTTAAAAAAAACACAAATTTAGTTATTTATTTTAGTTAGAATAGAATTAAAATATTTTATTATTTTTGTACTCCGACATGATCTCCATATTAAAATATAACTGGAAATCAAATTTTATATCTTTTCAAAAAATTTACTACTTTTTAGATAGGTACAAAGTCACTATTGCATCATCACATTAAGATAGGTCAGTGCAGTGCTAGTTTGGACCAATTGAGTTGCTGTAAATGTTTCCGAAATTTTTATTTTAACATTTGAAAAAAAAAAATAAACTAAACAAATTATGAAATCTAAGAAATTCATTTTTGACACGGCTGCAATTTAAAATTGCTGCGAGAAATTGAGTGACCGCAACTTCACGTTGCGGCCAACAATTATTTTTTTAACTTTGACCAAAAATCAAGAGAATCAACGTTTGTTCCTAGTGGTGGTGATGAGGGAAAAAAAATGATTGTCAGCCACTCAGTTTCGGACAGCAATTTCATATTGTGGCCGTAGTAAAAATAGTATTATGATCTATTCGTGATTTTTTGGTTTATTTTGTTTTATTGGTTAAAGAAAAGTCAGTAAATGTGCATTGCATAATTAGCCTCATTATTTGAATAACAGACAAATTGGAAAATAAATGAATGATAAATTGACGAATCCAATGGCGCCCATTTGCTCCTGTCCTACGGTCTATATGATTTGGCTATTCTAAGAGCATCTACATCTCTGGTACTATTGTACTATTAGAGTTTTTAATCTGACGTGCCAATTTCGAATTTAATTTCAGAGATGTGAGAGAATTTCTTATTTATAAACTATGCAGTAAAGTTTCTTATTAAAAAATTATTTTTAAACTCCATACTGATCAAATGATTGGCTCAAATTATTTTTACTTTTTAATTTGTTGCTGACATGGCTTGATATAAATTCTAAAATTAATTTCAGAAATGTAAGAGTTAGAAATTTTAGAGACCTTAATTTCTAAAAAGAAGTTATCAGTTATTTAAAAACTCATTTGAATTGCTAGAATGTAGATGCTCTAACTATTCTTATTTTACAACCAAACATACCCTTAATTGCATAAGTTGGTTTAGAAATCAGATAAATTAAGAGGGCACATGCATATGAAGTTATCAACTATGACCCAAATGATACCCAGCACACGCACCAGGCCCTGCACAGTACACAAGCTCAAACTGATTTAATTTAGGTTTAGTAAAATATCTCTGTTTCAGTCATTGAAAAAAAAAAATTAACACTTCATACCAGTAAGTACATTCTCAACTGCTCTCTGAAATCCAACGCAATCAAAATTGATGCTTGACCCAACACAACCATTCCAAAAAAATCCCAAAGATAGAAAATCACACATCTAAACATATTAGTTGAGACAACAAACATGTATGCTATGCAAATTAACATAAATAGTATTACATCACAAAATAAGGATGACTTACAAAGTCATGGTACTACTGATATAAGTTAGGCTTTTAAGTAGCAACTAGCAAAATACAGAGAAACTCCAAATTAAAAACTCCACTGTTCTTTCTTTTTTAAAGTTGAATTCTAATATTGCCTAATGTTTTTGCATGGACTAATAAAATCTTCAGATTTTTCAATTCCTTTGTACTATCCTTCAAAGTGTCTTCCAATTGTCGTATCATCTGATAATATTTCCAGTATTTGACCTCAACTATCTTAAGCTTTTTGTGTGGAAATATTGCAATTGTCGACCAGACGTTAGTAGACTCATTTGTACTAGCTCCCTTTTCACCTTGAGACAACTGCAATCAATAACAAATGAGATCTTTAATAAACTGTGCAAGTGAAAACACTAAGATTAAAAACTTGGAACTAATGGGAAAAAACATTACACATCCTTTTGGTAGCAATGTAAGCTTCTCCAAATTTGGCGAACTCTTTAGGACACAATTTACCATTTGGAAACAAGAAATCGTAACCAAAGCAACAGTCAAATTCTTGAGATTCGAAAATATTGGCAATTCGAGCGGCAAAACAGCTGATTCCTAAATTTGAAAACATATAAACACAAGATTAGAAGTCGGAACCAAGTTGAGCGTTGAATTTGATACCTTTCAGTTAGGTCCAGATTTCAGAATATAACAACAGAAAATTTTCATAGATACAAACTTAACTTTATTTTTAAATTATTTATTTATGCATTACAATTAGAATTGTGCTTTTCTGCATCTAAAGAAATTCAAATTTGTACTATTTGCAAAATGAGATCAAGAGGTCCATACCTCGAGGAAACGGCCTTTGAAATGTAACTCCAGATGTTCAACATTTGTAAGGAAACTAAGGAAAGTAGTCATCTTCTCCAAGCATTTCATCATTGAAGAATCACGACACGTTAAACATGAGGATGCTAGAGATGGCATGTTAAGAGTTGTATTACTTAGTGGCTGTGGTGACCGGAAGCTATCATCATCATCATACAAAAATGAAAGAAGATTGGGAGTACTAATGACTAGTTGGATTTCTTCAAAAAATCGACAATTTACAATGGCTAGATGCTTTAGAGATTTATGAGCAATTACACAATCAATGAGATAGCAACAATCTAGTCGAAGAAATTCCAGTATTGTGCATCCAGAAAGAAGGTTCTTAAATTTATTAGAATCAAGAGTCGACTGATAAATGGTTAGTTTTCTAAGGTTAGGAAGATTTACTATCGGGACAGATGAATCTATTATATGAGGCTCATCGAAGTACAGTTCTTCTAATGATGTGCAAGTGTAGATGCAACATGGCATGGGACCACGGATATCAAGATGGAGAACTCGAGTGTTATGGTTCACGGCATAACAGATCCAGTCCCTTACTTGCCATGCATACGTTGGGAGGAATCTAAAACAGGACAAGCGAAACACATCCAAATCCAAGGGTTCGCGTCTCAACAAGAAAGTGTTCACAAATATACCAAACCTCGCAGATTCAGCTGTCCTATTCACATACGCCTTGTGTTCGTCCCATTTCAAGTTGAGGGAGGGTAAAGAGGTCCAGAGATGCTCCCACCTCTTTGATAGCACACATGTCTGGACTGCCTCCTTAGTGTTGAGTAGCCCCAAAATATTGTGAAGTATTGGGTCAGGCAATCTACTTATGAAGTCATAGTTCTCTCTCTTTGAGATTTTAGTCCTCTCCATTGCGCTATTTAATTTGTAGCTCTCAGTAGCATTCACTCGAACACCTTTCACTTGCTAAAAAAAACAAAAACACAATAAGAATTTCAACTAAGCCAAGATTCTACAAGAAGGTATTTACTGGAACAAGGGAAATGCTTAAATACTGGACCATGTCCATATCAGACTTCGAAACAACTAAAATAAAAAGAATAAGTGAGATTTAAAAGTTCTGGTACTTAAATTGGTAGACCGACATAACTCAGACAGGTCAACATAATTGGTAGATCGAACAACAGAACTTTGGACTACATATGATCATATCCATTTATTGGCAACATAAACAGATGGAACATTTAAGTATCAAAGAACAAAGAAAAGTAACAAACAATCCAGTATTTAAAATGCTGAAAAGGAATAGTATTTAATTCCTAAAAAGAAATTCTTGCAAACCGTAAACTCCGCACATGATAGCGTAGGCCAGCAGGAAACAAGTGTCACTAAGTATCAGTTGCTCCTGAAGGTCTCGTCAGAATCTGTGCTTGCGTAAAAATAACATAGTTTAGTTAGTATTTTTGAGAATATTGTCATTATGAAGTAATTTTCGTATCCCAGTATTTAGGTTATATGCGTGAATATTATTTATTCACAATTTTATTTTGAAAGTTATTCTTAGCGCAAAGACATAATGCAATTCAGTTTAAATAAATATTTTTTTAATTCCTGGACACAGCAGAGCCTAGAAGGGACCCAAACACAGTTTCATTAAACTCCTTTTTTTCTTTAAATGCTATATAAAATCAGCAAACCCAAAGCCCACTGTTTTAGTTTTTCTCAGTTGAACTTTTCAGTTTTGACCCTCTGACATTGCATTATAACAAATATTCAAAAACTGACGCTCATATTCTGACATAATTAAGAAGAAAAGTTCAAACCACACACACACACACAATTCATACCAGAAGCAAAACAGAAAAGGGGGTACCAACTAGTACCATTGTTTTTAGGCAAAGTAACAATTCACTTTCCATTTTCCATTTTAAGTTGCATGATCCATAACAGCCTACTTGAGTCGTTAAATTTAGATTAACATAGGTAGTATGAAATGAATCTCTTAATAAGCTTTCTTCTAGGTTTCACAATTTGCCCAAAAACCCGATTAAACTCAAGTCCAATACTTTTTAGTAAAATTTCTAACAACTAGCCTCTATAAACTATCAAAGACAATTACTGATTCAAGCATGCATGACTCACAACCGAAGAGAAAGTCAACAAGAGAGAATTGGGCAAGTACCAAATTTAAAGGATTTATGCAACATGACTGCTATTGTCTGGTACCAGCATCCCCTCAGGTATAAATTCAGAGTTGTACTTTCAGAAAAATAAAAATCCCAGTAATTTATTGCATGCACAGGTCAATTTATTAGCCCCTTAAATCTCGCATTAAGCATGAATAGGTCAATTCCATACAAACATGTGAAATTTGAAATTATCGATGCCCATATTATATAAGAAACCATTCCCATTCGTCATGCATATGGCATTTGAAATTCACATTTGCGGTCAAGCTACAGATTTTAGAGATATTGGAAGCAAAAACAAAATTTGAAGAAAGCTCATGCAACCAGATTTACGGTCAATGAATCAACAAAGACAGGAAAGATAAACATCACTCACAAATTTAGGCCCAAGAAATGAGCCTTCTTCATTGTGTTATATAATTAGTAGCTCTCACCTCTCAGGGGGCATTCACTCGAACAGCTTTCAGTTGCTAAAATTGAAACAAAAGCACAATAACAACTTGTTCAACTAAGCCAAGATTTATTTTACAAGAAGGTATTCACTGGTAAAAGGGAAATGCACAAATCCTATACCATGGCAATATAAACAACTCAAATCAAAATAAATAACTGAGATTTAACAGTCCCGCTACTTTCATTTTCTTTCGCGATTAGAATCTAATTAAAGTATACATCAACATCGTAAACCTTAGGTAGAAAAGAAAAGAAGAGAAAACTGACCGATCTGTAGAAAAGAAAAGAGACTATTTCGATTAGATTGCTCCTTTTTGGGGTTTAGAAGGAAGAAGATACTCTTCGATTCATCGGTTGGGTTTTACTTTTTACACCTGGTTCAATCGGTGCAGGGGCAGTCGAAGATATCTGATACTGGCCCAAAAAAGCCCAAGAAAGAAACAAAGACACATCCGATGCAATTATGTCATTTCCAAATTTGTAATATGGTACTTCATTAGCTAAGTATTGCTATAAATAAAATTAGACAGTTCGGATCAAATTATTTTTGTTAAATCAAATTGTGTGTTTTGTAGCTATAGTTGATTTTTTTTTTATTAGAGAGTTAGAAGTCAAGCTATCCAATACCTTTAATTTTAATTTTTTGTAACAAAATATTTTTTCCATCTGAATTTTGAACCCATGATCTCGCACATAAGAAACATATGTCTCTGCTACTAGACCAAAAGCCGATTCTGAGTGAGTTGATTTTAATTCTAACTTTATTTGTTTATAATTAGTGAAGCTATCAATTTCAGACGAACTCAAAACTTAGAATTAATTAGTTCAAGCTCTACGTAGCTCAATAATTAGCCTTTTGTATTTATTTTCATATTACTTTTAAAACTTCAAATGTAAAATAGATAATGACCATTTTTTTTCTATATAAATGTTTTTTAGTTATCAATATATTATAACAAACATGAAAACTTAAAAAAAAAAAAAAAAAATCCCGTGCATTGCCCGTGAATTTTGATCGGACGGTCCGTGTCTAAAATCAAAATTTGAAGTTACTTCTGAGGATTTGGACTCTTATCGAGTTGTCATCACATGGGCTTGCTCCTGGCCCGAAAAGGTCCAAAAAAGAAAGAAAAATCAGCTGCTATTATCGTCTCATTATGTCACAGTAACTGAAGTACTACCACAATTCAAATATGATGCTATTTACTAAGGTATTACTTTAATTAAAATTACATTGTTAGGATATTAATTTTTCTTGTAATTAAATGTGTTTAATTATTTATATTTCATTAAAAAAAATGAAGAAATTTAAATTTGGGAGGAATTTATGTATCGTTCCAATAAAACTTCAATATTACGTATTTCTCCCTTAAAAATTTGGAACATCATATTTTCTCTCAAAATTGCAAAAACCTCGCATATTTACCCATTATTAATTTTACAATATATTAAACATACTTATAATTAGTTATACAATAGCTCAATAATTAGCTTTTTGTATTTAATTTCCTATTACTATAAAAAAATTAAATGTAATATAAAATAAATAATGACCTTGTATTCTAGATAAATGTTTTTTAGTTATCAATATATTATAACAAACATGAAAACTTAAAAAAAAAAAAAATCAAACAAAGTGAGGAGTCTGTATCCTCAGCAGTACTTGCAGAGTGGCCAACCCAAATTCACATCCTCCCCGGTACCGTAATAGGGAATCTTTTATAATTACTGGATTTGGACCGTTCTTTTTAACTTGGCACGAATCTCAAAATCCAATAATATTGCCCCCTGCGCTAGCCTGAATCTCAAAGCAGTTGAAAGTTAATTTCAAATTGTTAAGTGAAGAGAATCTTTTACCGTAATGGAGAGGATACTTGTCCGGCCAACCCTCCCTATTCGTATTGTCCGGTCGGAAGGCAAGCAACTTTAAATTGATGAGTAAAGTTCATTGTCTATTGCATTTAGTTCAGATACATGTTAATGAATCATGACAAAAAGAAGAAGAACTATAGAACACCCGTAGATATATGAGAGCACTAAGGTCATGTTTGAAAGTTAAAAAGGATTAAATTGCTTGCTTCATGTTGTGGTGGATTAAGTAATTCTTGATTAATTAATTAGGGAGATCTTTTGCAGCTTCTCTTCTAATAAGTTTTTGAATTGTAAGTAGGATTTATGTGGAATTGATACCAATTGTTTGGTACCATGTTTCCCCTAAACTATTTTTAGTTTCTAATAAAAATCGGTGGACAGATACCCACTTTTATAAAGAAAAAAAAAATAAAAATCCTTCTTTGGTTCTAGTTTGTTACTTGAGCCATGAATTAAATTATTCCTTTGATTAGAATATGTTATTTGAATCATGACTTAAATTTTATATTTGAACTTTATTTTTTAAAAACTTAACTTTTAATTCAAGGTTATAATCACATATTTTACAAGTTACATGAAATTAATTTGAAAATTTTACATTTTAAGAAAATTACAAAATAATTAACAATATTTAAGAAATTTATAAAAATACAATAATTTAACAACAAACATATTCTACTTCACAGACTATGTATACAAACTTGTTCAGGAGAGCTTCAGAAATATTGGTGCATTTGGAGAGAATGAAGCCTTGCAAACTTTATGCAGTATTTTATTGCGACAATCAAATCTTGAGTTTAGATCCGGACTGTTAGATCTTCTTTAGCACAAAAATTAAAGGGCTCTCATGCATTCTACTTTGGACCGGATTGGCCCAGATTTTGATCGTACGGTCCAGATCTAAACTCAAAAATTTGAGTTACTTCAGAGGACAGGGACTTTTAATTGCGGGCATAGTTGGACCCACAATTTATAACCCAATCTCGAGTAAACTAATTAGAAATTTTCTTTTAATTGCTAGCAAACATGGTTCACATATAGCCAAACATGTAACCATCAGTACATAAATAGTATTAAAACTGTCTACCAATCGTTGCACCATCCATCAAACTGGATCCATTTTGTCTAGCGTATTATGAATTTGTTAATATACTTGGACAAATGGATCTTTAGATTTTCCAATTCCATTGAACCATCCATCAAACTGTTTACCAATCGTTGCACCATCGTATCATATCCCCAGTACTTGACCTCAACAATCTCAAGCTTTTTGCATGGAGAAACAACAATCGCCGATGAGAGGTTAGTAATGAGATCTTTTCTACTAGCTTCCACTTCATCCTCTTCACCATGAGCTGGCTGCAACCAATAACAAATGAGATATTTTTTTAATCATGCAAATGAAAAGACCAAGGACTGAAAGTGAGTAGTAATGGGGAAAAAAATTACACAGTCTTCGTTTTGTACTATTCTAAGCTTCATCAAGTTCGGCGAACTCTTTAGAATTGAAGTTACCATTTGAAAACATGAAAACATACAAAAGCCAACAGTCACATTCTTGAGTTTTGAAAATATTGATAATTCGAGCGGCCAAACAGCTTCTGACAAATCCTACATTTAAAAATGCATATACACAAAGTCAGAAGTCAGAACTAAGTCAAGCATTAAATTTAGTACCTTTCAGTCAAGTGCAATATTCAGTACATACAAGCAGAAATTTTTCATAAATACAGACTTGGCTATATTTGTTTTACTTAATTATTTATGCATTCTTTAGAAATTTGTTATTTTGCAATTAGATTATCCTATATAATAATAGAACTCCAACACTATCCTTATCAGGCTAAGCTCTACAGAAATTCAAATTAGCATTATTTGCAAAAAAAAATAAGAATATAAGATGCATACCTCGTCACAACAGCACTCGAGATGTATCTCCAGAAGTTCAACATTTCTAAGGAAATGAAAGAAAGTAACCATATCCTCCATGGAAGCGTACGTTGAAAAATCACAATGCTTTAAACATACAAACCTTAGAGATGGCATGTTTAGAGTTGCTTTAGGTAGTTTACCGGTATAGGAAAATGAAAGAAGATTAGGAGTGTTAACAAACAGTATGGTTTCTTTTATCCGACAATTTTCAATAGCTAGATGTGTTAGACATTCATGAGAAATTATGCATTCACTGAAACAACAAGATTCTAGCTGAAGAAATTCCAGTTTTGTGCATCCAGAAAGAAGGTTTTTCACGTAACTAGGGTTGAGATCCGCATCACAAATGCTTAGTTTTCTAAGGTTAGGAAGATTTACTATTGGGACCGATGAATCTATACGAGGATAATTGAGGTACAATTCCTCCAATGATGTGTAGGTGTAGATGCAACATGGCACGTAATGACCGACTGTATAATAACCACCATCGAGCTCGAGATGGAGAACTCGAGTGTTATGGTTCATGGAATAACGGATCCAGTCCCTTATTTGCCATGCATACGCTGACCGGAATTCAGAACAAGACAAGCGAAACACATCCAAATCCAAGGGTTTGCGCCTCAGCAAGAAAGTGTTCACAAATATACCAAACGTCGCAGATTCAGCTGTCCTACTGACATACTCATGTATGTCACATCTGAAGTTGAGGGAGGATAAAGAGGTCCAGAGGTGCTCCCACCTTTTTGATAGCACACATGTCTGGACTGCCTCCTTAGTGTTGAGTAGCCCCAAGATGTGGAGAAGTATTGGGTCGGGCAATCTACTTATGAAGTCATAGTTCTCTCTCTTTGAGATTTTAGTCCTCTCCATTGCGCTATTTAATTTGTAGCTCACAGTGGCATTCACTCAAACACCTTTCACTTGCTAAAAAAAACAAAAACACAATAAGAACTTCAACTAAGACAAGATTCTACAAGAAGGTATTTAGAACAAGGGAAATGCACAAATACTATACCATATCCATATCAGACACCCAAACTACTAAAATCAAAAGAAAATAAGTGTGATTTAACAGTTCCGGTACTTTAATTGGTAGACCGACTTAACTCAGACAGGTCAACATAATTGGTAGACCAAACAACAAAACGCTGGACTACATATGATCATATCTATATATTGGCAACATAGACAGATGGAACATTTCAAGTATCAAAGAACAATAAAAAATAACAAACAATCCAGTATTTAAAATGTTGAAAAGGAATAGTATTTAATTCCTAAAAATAAATTCTCACATGATAGTGTAGGCTAGAAGGAAACAAGTGTCACTAAGTATCAGTTGCTCCCGAAGATCTTGTCAGAATCTGTGCTTGCGTAAAAATAACATAGTTCAGTTAATATTTCTGAGAATATTGTCATTATGAAGTAATTTTTGTATCCCAGTATTTAGGTTGTATGTGTGTATATTTATTATTCACATTTGATTTTGAAAGTTATTCTTTGCGCAAAGTGTTGAGAATATAAATAGTTAAGGGGTAAAATTGTAAAATATGAAAAGTTGTAGGAAGTTACCATTGGTACCTTCAACGGTACAATAAATTGTAAAGAGTATAAACTACCTTCTATCAGAGAGTGTAAAACAATAACAAAATATCAATATCAATATAAAATACAAAAAAATCATCATTCTGTCTCTGTCTCATACTTCCACTAAAATCTTCACAAAGGCATAATGCAATCCAGTTTTAAATAAATATATATATTTTTTAATTCCTGGACACAGCCAAAGAGACCCAAACACAGTTTCATTAAACTCTTTTTCATTAAATGTTTATATAATTCCAGGAAACCGAAAGCCCACTGTTTTAGTTTTTCTCACTTGACTTTTCAGTTTTGACCCTCTGAGACACACACATTTCATACCAGACGAAAAACAGACCCTCTGAGACACAATCAATCACAAATTTAGGCAGTGATGATTGTGAATGAAAGAAAATGTGAAAAGAGATAATATATAGAGACAGAAACAACTGTTACCTCAAATTGGCTAATCCCAGCCAGCGAACGAGCTCGAGTACTAAACCATGAGAATTTCAGGCACCGAAACAACAAAAATAAAAAAAATAAGTGAGATTTAACAGTCCCGCTACTTTAATTCGATTAGAAGCTAAAGTATACATCAAAATCGTAAACCCTAAGAAATAGCTAGAGGGGAAGAAACGTCAACTGAAACACTAACCTGTAGGAATCAGATTATTGCGATTAGATTTTGGTCGTGGATTTGAGAATAAAGTGGCCAAGTGAAGTGCGATTCTCTTTTTAGGGTTTTAGAAGCAACAAGATATTCTCTTTTTAGGGTTTTAGAAGCAACTAGCCATTCTCTTTTTAGGGTTTTAGAAGCAACTAGCCATTCTCTTTTAGGGTTTTACGGCTGGTCCGGTCCAGGCGCAGTTTAACCGCTTAAACGTTACAAAATTATGTTGTATGGTTCACAGAGGAATTTATTTTACCTAAAGTAGCTCAAATTTTGTGTTTATATCTGAACCATCAGATCTGTTTGGCACGGATATTAATGAATCCCGTGCATATGGATCTGGCAATGAATTAGCTTGGATTCTGATCAAAATTTAAGTTACTTGCGAGATGATCTGAACTCTTCACCGAGTTCTCCTCACATGCCCTGCCTGCTCCTGGCCCAAGAAAAGGCCCAAAAGGCCGAAAGAGAAAAATAGAAAAATCTCATTTTATTAAATGAAGTTCTACTAGTCTACTCTACTACAATTAAACTATGATGCTTCATTAACCAGGTATTACTTTATGAGTGAGTCTATGGTATTATGTATATTATGGGTTAGTCAGTAATATAGATTAATATTTTTATTTTCAAAATTCTAACGGTTGATCTGAACCGTTCAACATGATTTTCGTATGAATATATACTTGCAGATTGAATTTTATATTTTTTAGAATTCTTTTTCTATGTTTTAAGATAGAAAGAAAATCACTTGCTGGAAATTCTGACCATCCAAAAACAGTGATTTTTTATCTATATTAAAAAATTGTAAACAAATAGTAAAAAAAATATAAAATTCGGTTGCAATTACATATTCATATGAAATCATGTTAAATGGTTCCGAGCGACTATTATAATTTTGAAAACAAAAATATTAATCCGTATTACGGATCAAATTGTGCTATGCATAATTGCATAGTACCATAGACTCACTCTTACTTTATTATAAATTACACAGTTCCAATCAAATTAATTTTTTTTTGTAAATTAAAAGTTGTTTATTATCTATATTTCATAACGAACAACATAAATGATGACAAATGTACTGAGATATTTGGAGGTTGTTATACTATTAATGACTATAAGTACTTCTAATTATATAATATGATTATATATTATACTATTTCAAACCAAATTTTTGAACGAATTAATCTATTCAAATAATTTTGAACTCATGTTCTAATAGCCAAAAATCAAACAGAACATGCAAGACAGTTTGATTTACATATTGTTGTTGCTTTTTAAAGTTTCAGAAATTATAAATTGTTCTACTCGAATATTGCGTATTGCCTATTCGGAAAGTAGAAAACTAGTATTATTGTGCTTTGAGATTCGTGCAAAAATTAACGGTCCTTATTTTTCACATATTAACTTTGGCAGTAACTTAGTTCTTAGCATATTTTAACACAAACTAAAATACAAGAAAATTGACTTAATTTTTGAAATTAAATCTTAATTAAATTTATATATAGTTTAGGCTTCTCATCACTAACCCGGCTCAAAAAAATTCTAAATTATATAACATGACCAAAGATATATATGTAACATGCGAAACAGGAAACCAGAATAGGTTGAACCCGATCACAAATCTGAACTAATTTGCTATGATAAACAAAATAGGAACAACTCAAAAATACATATAATTTTTTTGAGATTTAATTAAGTCATATGGAGTTCCAACTCTCTCCTAAATCACCATCATATATATTGGTAGTCACAATATTTATCATGCTTAATTATATTGGTGAATTGTTTATTGGTAGTCACAATATATTGGTGCCTTGGGACTCTTTTATATTAATTAAGTCATGCACTTAATCATCACAATCTTAATAAATTTTAAATGGTTCTCGCGGGAGGACTTAATACAAAGGGAAACATAGGATGGAACTAAATGGAAGTGCTTCCTCTTTCTTTTCAACTTACTCTTTCTTTAAGTAAAAAGTAAGTAGTGGTGGTGAAGAAGCAAAAGGGGCGAATCAAAGAATAGTAAATTTATGAGCCTTACGATGATCCAGCATTCTAAGCTCAGCCACAGACAGCAGTTTGATCGGACAAAACGCTAGCAAAATACCTACCGACCGATTACAGACAGGTAGAAGCCAAAAAGTTACCGTAAATGCTAGTGTAAGGTGCAAATGAAGCTAATCCTCGTGGGACTAATCGTTGAATCAGATCCATCTCTATCAACGAAATCTTCTTCGTTAAACATATTATCGTTCCTCTTTCTTTGTGTTTTTCTATTAAAATATAGCTTATATTATCATAGAGTATAGCCGTGTATTTTATAGCTGTGTATTTTTTGGAATTCTTTGGTTTCCTGTAGAAGAAACATTAACCACATTCTTTTTTCAGAATTCTATAAAAGAGATCACTTTCCTTCTTTCCATTAAATGTACCCCCTCTTATCTATCTGTTCTATTCAGCCAATTCCTTGCTGCTTGCTTCATACCGCCCTGCCCGGCGCATCGGTGGTACCCGGAATCTCATTTTGGTGGTCTCGCTCTTTGACAAATCAAGGGCCCACTGGCTGTTGAAGGTGCTGGCTTCTTAAAGACATCCACTGACTCTAAGGTGCTAGCCAATTATATAAATGATAATTTTTTTGTTTAACATACACACATTTTGTTTCGGTACTAACTACAAAACGAAAGAAAAATATTCATTTCAGGTGGCTAATAAATAATCTTATTCTATCGGTAGGTTTTAAACATTAATCTTATTCTAACGGTAGGTTATAAACTACCGGTAGAATTAAGGAACCCTTATTCGGTTATATACCGATAGAAATATTTTTATTTATAAAAATAAATGATTCTTCTTTTATTTTTAGGTCACAAGAAGCCATCTTTTAAAAATCATAAATAAAATTAAAAATTCCAAAAATTATAGAATCAGTATTCTACGTGTTTAATATATAACTAATTTATTCAGCTACTTAGGTCCGATGTTTCGAACATAAAATTTTAGTATTTGACCCGTAAGCACTTCAGCCGAAGTGCTTCCAGAAACAATTTAGCTGGAATATATATACATATATATATATATATATATATATATATATATATATATAGAGAGAGAGAGAGAGAGAGAGAGAGAGAGAGTGGCTAAGGTCAAAGTGGTATGACCAAGGCCTTGGTGCTACCAATTAGTTTTTGCAATTTTAAAGTTCAAATAGTCGATTCAAATCATTAGATGTTCAATCTATATTAAAATCTGTTTGGAAACCAAATTTTACATTTTTTGGAATTTTTTTACTATTTTTTAAGCCACTTTGAAAATGGCAGATTCGGGTGAACAGTAAAAACAGTGCAACCAAATTCTGGACCATGTGATCAGCAATTTTCAAAGTGGCTTAAAAAATAGTAAAAAATTCCCAAAAATATAAAATTTGGTCTTCAAACAGATTTTAATATAGAGATCACATCTAACGGTTTAGATTGACCGTTTGGACTTTGAAAATCCAAAAACGACTTGGTAGCACCAAAGGCCTTGGTCATACCACTTTGATCTTAGCCACTCTCTCTCTCTCTCTCTCTCTCTCTCTCTCTCTCTATATATATATATATATATATGAGATGAGCTATGCTACTCCATAGAGTAAAACGCTTTGGTGCTCCACGCCGCTATTTTTTTATTTTGAAAGTCCAAACGACCGATCCGAACCGCTCAACATGATCTCCATATTGAAATGTGCTTGGAGACCAAATTTTACATTTTTTAGAATTTTTTTACTATTTATTAAGCCACTTTGAAAATCACTGATCCGGCAGTCCAGAATTTTTTACTGTTCATCCGGATTTTCAGATTTTCAAAGTGGCTTAATAAATAGTAGAAAAATTCTAAAAAATGTAAAATTTGGTCTCCAAGCACATTTCAATATGGAGATCATGTTGAGCGGTTCGGATCGGTCGTTTGGACTTTCAAAATAAAAATACGGCGTGAAGTACAAACGCGTTTTACTCCATGGAGTAGCATATATAGCTCATCTCTATATATATATATATATATTACAACATTTTTTTTATAGAAGAATATCTACTATCACAATACAATGTCTATATTATAACCATGAACATACGCCGCCCCTCGTGTTAATACCATGCGACCAACAAGTTATATTTGCAAATATGAAACATATAAATTATTTAAAAAAAATTGTTTAAGAGTATATCTAGTTGTCTTTTGACAGTAATGCCTGAGTCAGGATCGTAAGTAGGTCCGATTCTGATATCTGTTTTTGACCGATACTGATTGTTGATTCTCTTATAGTGGCAAGTAAAAGAAATATTTGGCTCAATCAAATGAATCGTAAAGAATAATAAGCAGGCTCTGCAACCAATAGCAGAGCAAACATTTACAAAAGGAAAGCAAAGCTTTTTTCTTTTTTTTCCTTTCAATGCATCATCTGATATCTGGTCAAGATTTTATCACCTATTAATCTGTAACTGTAAAACCATATTACTAATTACTAGAGTAGGAATGAGCAATTGTTTTTAGGCAAATTCTTCTATGGGCATAAGGATCTATTTGTAAAATAAGCATATTTTCATTTTCAAAGTTCAAACAGTCGATCCGACCGTTCAACATTATCTCCATATGACAATGTACTTGGAGATCAAATTTTACATTTTTTTTAATTTTTTAACTATTTATTAAGATGGGTACAAAATTCAATGGTCTGAATTTGACTAGTTTTGTAAAATACTTAATAAATAGTAAAACAATTCAAAAAAGTGTAAAATTTGACCTCCAAGTACATTTTAATATGAAGATAATGTTGAACGGTCGGATCGACTGTTTGAACTTTGAAAATAAAAATGTGTTCATTTTACAAATAGGTCCTTATGCCCATAGAAGCATATCCCTCTTGTTTTTAATACTATTTCTGTTAAAATTCTCTTTTGCACTATAATTTAGTTCGTGTGAAAATTTCTGAACTTTTAATATTCTACTTTACACTTAACAACGACCGTTTGTCAAGTTCCAAGCTAAATAAATTTTGTTGTTATTAATTTCATCTAATAATTTTCCATTAGAAAATAGATATCAAGGTTAAAAATCAATTTGTTGGACTAGTCAATTAATTACATTGGAATTAAAGTACATAAACATCTAGGGCCCACCCACATAACAACTTACAGCATGGCTTGACAACTTACAACTATCAATAAATTTTCTCGCTATAATGGACTCAAGTGAAGAATGAATTGGTCAAAAATGTCATTTTCTTGGACTTAGGGGTGTCAATGGGTACGGTGCGGGTCCACCCACTTTTTGTACTCATACCCATTAAAATTAATTTTAATTACCCATACCTTACTCATAACCATTACAAATTGATCTTACCCTACTCTGTCCTTATCTAATATTATCGGGTAACGAAACGGTCGCGGATGAATATCGGATAATACTAATATAATAATTAGTTTTATTATATTTTACAAATTAAATATAAAAAACTCATTCATTTCACACATATATGTAATTACATTTCTAATAAAAAAAATAAAAATACATGTGCAATCAATTCCAACTAAATTGTTTTTATAAAGGAAGAAAATTCAAAAACACGAATACATATTTAGGTGAGTTGAAAATTTAATTGAATATATATTTAGATTTTTATACCCTATAGGGTAACGGGTACGAAATAATCATTACTAATATCCTTACCCATCTGGTTAAAAAAAAAATTCTTATCCATACTCATATATCCAGTAAGCTAACAAAAAAAATCTTATCCATATCCGCCTTATAGAATACGATACAGATCGGGTAAACCGCTAAAAATGTACTATTGACACTCCTACTTGGACTAGTCAATTGCATATATCATAAGCACAAAGTATTACTATATATATAGATCGCTTTTAATTTATTTCCTGCTAGACTGGTTAATTAGATGCCCTAGTCTCTCTGCAACATAGTTATCATCTTAATTACCAAGTCCCTATCAAAGTCAGCAACATAGTTATCATCTTGACTGACTAACATGTAGGATGGGGAACCTGTAAAGTTGATATATCACCTATTGTTGCAAAGAAAATAATAAAAATAAATTTAGCAACCAACCAGATAGCAAGATAAGAAAATCATAATTCAATTTCCATTCCATTAATTCGATTACTTTTTTTTTTATTGAAGCTCACTTTACATTTACCTCAAAATAAGCAAACATGCATGGTGTAGATTATGTTGGGGCCAACAAAAATCATCATCAGAACTATCAGGACTATCTGTGTTGAATATAAAAACTGAAGTGAACCAATGTCTTCCTTTTACATGAGAGCGCTACTGATTTGGTTCTTTCATAATAGCAAGATCTTTTAGAGAGTCTCATTTGTTCTACTTTCTCTAAAGTCTCTCCCACACCTATCTTTATGGAGACCGTGTACATAATCCTAGTTATTATACAATATTACTATGACTGTGAATAAAGCACCTGGTTCAGCGCCTTTTTTTTTAAAACCGGACACGGTTTTCTTGTAGGAACCGTGTATGTTAATTAGTAATATATAGATATGGTTCTGCAACCGTGTAAAATGTATCGACCTATTCATACACGATGCGGGTAGACACAGTAGCGGAACCGTGTGTCATTAGCTTTCCTGGCCGTGTATAATCATGTTTTTTGTAGTTGTGAAAGCACCAGTTAAATTAATTTTGATTTGTTGTGTCATCTGTTATATTTTTAATTTTTTTCGAAATAAAATTGTCACTGGATAATTAATCTTGATTTCTTTACAATTCATATAATCAATCATTCGGATGATTAATGAGTCAATTGATTATTGCTATATATCGACTTATAATTGGCTCATTAATGGCAATGGAGATAGCCACCAACCTTTAAAAAAAAAATAATAGCAACAGAACGGTCCAAAAGGGCAATTATAAGGTTGTGGAGTTGAATGGTCCAAAAGGCATCATTCTTGAACGGTTCAAAATAGCAATAGAGGTTGTGGAATTGGATATGGGCAATAGAGATAATACATAATACCATCTCTATTGCTACAGAACCAAACCAATAATGCTTCCCCAAATGACTTTGACTTCTTCTCTTGCCTTCGTTGCCTTCGTTGCATTTCTCATGTGCTTCTCTTTCTCTGTTAATCGACAACCTTATAACTATTCCACTGCAAGCGTTCCGACATCATGGACCAACTTCCCATCTCTCACATACAACTTTGAGTTATATAGTGGTGAAACTGTCCGTTCCCTCCTCCGGCAAAACACTCGCGGCTTGTCGTTTGCTGCAGGGTTTTACTGCTTCCCACCCTGTAAGAGTTTTTTTCTCTCCATATACATCATATCTGAAATTGCCGAACCGTATGAGAACTACTTCCCTCTACAAGTCATCTGGTCAGCAAATCGGGCCCGTCCTGTCAGTGAAAATGCCACACTTCATCTGACATCTAAAGATGGTCTAACCCTCCTTGACAGTGATGGTAGCCTAGTTTGGTCCACTAACGAGATGAATCGGTCCGTAACTGGTATAAACATCACGGAAGCTGGTAATCTGGTGCTCTTTGATATAAATAATTTGATAATCTGGCAATCTTTTGACCACCCAACTGATTGTCTAGTAATGGGGCAAACGCTGGAAGGAGGCATGAGGATCATTGCCAATTCCTCTAGCACTGATTTGGCTGAAAGCCAGTTTTATCTCACCCTCCTTGCAGATGGTTTGTATGGAATTGTCAATTCGAACCCCCCGCTGGTGTACTACCCCTATCAAGATGGAACATCAAATAGAACAGTGGACAAGTCTGTTTTTATAAAGTACATGGATGGCAGCTTAACTATTCTCTCACCCAAGTCATCAAGTCATCCCATTTATGAAATTCCGCATGCTATATCAATACAATACATGAGATTTGAGTCTGACGGACATTTAAGAGTTTATGATTATGATACAAATGATTGGAAAATGGTGAGCGATTTGTTAAATATGGATTTTTATATGGATAACTGTGATTACCCAACAGTCTGTGGGCACTATGGAATTTGCGATAATGGACAATGCACTTGCCCCACAGTCACTGGAACCTCAGAAAATTATTTCAAGCCGGTTGATAACCGGCGACCGGAGCTTGGCTGCTTTGAAATTACTAATATAACTTGTCAAGATGTAAAAAATCACCGTCTACTAGACCTTACCAATATATCCTATTTTAATACTGTTGACAATATTGCATTTGACGCAACTGAGGAGACTTGCAAAAAGGCATGTCTTGAAGATTGCAGATGTAAAGCTGCTGTGTTTCAGTCTTCTAACGGTAACTCATCAGATGGCAAGTGTTTAACACTACCAGATGTTTTTTCCTTTAAGAATCAACCTGATGCGTATTCTTCTGCATATATTAAGGTGCAACCCGCCCCTTCATCACCTTCTAGTTCCAAACTTCGGCTTGATGCAATACTGGGTTCCACATTTGGAGCTTTGCTCTTTGTGCTCACCTTAATTTGTATTTACTTTGCGTGTTTGAGAAAACGTGAAGAAGCGCAAGATGAGGATATCATTGAACAATTACCAGGGATGCCAACCAGGTTCACTTTCGAAGAGCTCCGAACGGCCACTGAAAACTTTGTCAAAATACTCGGAAAAGGTGGATTCGGTACTGTGTTTGAAGGAAGGTGGGGTGATGAGATAATAGCAGTGAAACGTTTGGATAATGTCGGACATGGAAAGAAGGATTTCTTGACGGAGGTTGAGACTATTGGCAGTATCCATCACATCAATCTGGTGAGGATGATTGGTTTCTGTGCTGACAAGTCGAATAGGCTTTTAGTATATGAGTACATGTGTAACGGGTCATTGGATCAGTGGATCTATTGCAGAGATGGGAGAGTTCCTTTGGATTGGCCTATCAAGTTCAAAATAATAACTGACATAGCCAAGGGCTTATGTTATCTTCACGAGGATTGTAGGCAAAAAATTGTGCATTTCGATATCAAGCCGGAAAATATTCTTTTAGATGAAAAATTTAATGCTAAAGTTGCTGACTTTGGGTTATCCAAGCTTATTGATAGGGACATTAGCAGAGTAATGACCAAAATGCGGGGCACTCCTGGATATTTAGCACCTGAATGGCTAACAGCAATGGTCACTGAGAAGGTTGATGTTTACAGTTTTGGTGTGGTGGTAATGGAGATTCTATCTGGAAGAAGAAACATTGATGATTCCCAGACTGAAGAGAATCGCCATCTAATTAAATTGTTGGAAGCAAAATCTAAGAGCAATGAATTATCAGATTTGATTGACAAAAATCTTGGTGATGGTGATGCTGAATTATACAAAAACGAAATTGTGAATGTGATGGAGCTTGCAATGTGGTGCTTGCAATGGGATAGTACTCGAAGGCCTTCAATGTTAATGGTGGTTAAGGTTTTAGAGGGAGCAATGGAGGTTGAAACATCATTGGATTATAATTTTGTTTCTTCAATTCCAATGATTGCGAATATACATGGCGTAGTGGATCAGTCAGCTCCCATTCCAGCTTCAGTGTTGTCAGGCCCTCGTTGAAATCCAGTGATCGTTTGTTCTAAGCATTCTTACTTCAAGCTGAAAGAGTACATGGAGCAATCTTTGAACTGCTTTATTTAGAAGTGTGTTTCAATAGTATTAAATTATAAGATTGTTTAATAATTAAAGTCCAGTTTGTATTAGTCTTCTATTTTATGCATGTGTGCTTGAAGGAATTACTATTGTAATTAGGTATTGGAAAATAGTCAAAATACAATTTACATAACGAAAATGTTTGAAAGCGCGATTTTTGTTGGGCTGAAGAAATTGACAATCACCTTATGTAATGATCTAGATATTTACTATAATTTTTGCCCTCTTTATGTGCGTGATGCTGAGTCAAACTCTTTGTGAGATCGAGAAAAGCTAAGGGCAGAGTCACTTGATCCGTAAAAAATGGCAGGAAATTTGATAACCTTATTACTGCTCTCACTAAGGAATTTGACAACCATATAATTATTTTCTTGAAAAAAATCCTAGAAGAAATATGATTATGATTAATCTGCTCTTCCTTTTATGTGTTGATAATTTTACCCCTGATCAGATCTAAACATTACTGTACATCATTTGTTTTATATATCTTTTCATCCTTCCATAACATGATATATTAGTTGAGATCCTTGTGGCAGCAACAAGCATTCCATCATGTGTTGTTTCACTTAAAAATATGAAATATATTATCTATGTTTAAAGAGATTAACATAAATTGAACTTTCAACTTGAGCATTGAGAGAGAGAGAGATTGGTGTTAAAAATAAATATATTTTTAATGTAATTTTTAGTTAAGATGACAGTGCCACCATAGACTGATTTATAATATTAAGTGAGGGTTGCTGGTTATAATAATAAAACAAACAGCAATTGCAAATCGTAATTATAATATTAATGATCTATTGAGATGTCAAATTAAGTGAACTACATAAATGCAACCCAATGCAAATTAAGCTATAACATCAGATAACCCAGAGCCTATTAATTGAACCGGATCCGTGTCCCTGATGCAAAAGATTGCAATTCCCTGAAACAACCACATGTGATATATACATGGTTCTGATCGAAACTCGGAATTAGAATCGGAATAGGAATCGGATACTTGACCATGAAATCGAAATCGGATAAATCGGCCGGAATCGGAAGAATTGCATCAGAAACTCATATTGTTTGACAGAAACTTGTTTTGTAGACAAAATATAGGAACAAATTGATAAAAAAAAAAAAATTGTAAGAAAACTATGTAGACAAAAGATTATACTCAAATAATCCATTATTTATATAATATAATATAAGCATTACAAATATAATACGTCTTTTATACATGCTAGCTATAATTTATACATAGAAAAGCAAGATTATATTAGCAACATAAATTTAGTACATGATTATCTTGACAAGGTATGTGTTAAGTTTTTTTTCTAGTTTAAATTCTGTTTGCATAATTTGATTTTTTTTTGTTTTTTGTAATTTGAAATCATAGATCAACAACTACCAGAAAAAAAAAGTAAAATAACTGAAAGACTCGGTCTGACTCGGATTTGACTCGGCCTGACTCGAGCTTGATTCGACCTAAAAATCGAATAACTCGGCCGAGTCAAACACTGTTCAACCGAGTTTTGATGAAATAATCGCATGAGCGCGAGACTCGGGTGAAACTCGGATCGGCCCTGCCGAGTCAACTCGGACGAGTTTCCAAACCATGGATATATAAATGTCATTTGGGCTACATTTCATGAAAAAAACTGCAATTTAATCTTCCATATATACACTGCTCCAGATAGACTCTTACAGATTTATAAGGAGGGTTTTGATACAATTTTCAACAAATTTGCACAGAATCATGAAAAAATATTATTGGTACCATGAGACTTGTACCAATTCTCTTACCAGAATGTTACTGGCACCTAATGAAGGTGCGTCAGCTTGAGAATAACTCTATACAGCAGCTTAACATATCAAAACTAAACATTTATTGGGTCTTAATTAATCACATACACATTTTTAAGTACTAAAAATTGCCAAAACATGCATATGAAGTCATCTAACTTAAAACATGACCAACTCATACCCAGCACAATACACAAGCTCAAACTGATTTAGGTTTAGTAAGAATCTCTGGTTCAGTCATAGACAAAAAAATATATTTTTAACACTTGATAGCAGTAAGTACATTCTGTCAACTGCTCTCTGAAATCCAACGCAATCAAAATTGATGCTTGACCCAACATAACTATTCCAAGAACTCCCGAATAATACAAAATGACATCTGAATAAAATAGTTGAGACAACAAAAACAAATATACTATTCAAACCAAACATAAACAGTATTAAATCACAAAATAAAACTCAATCGTTCATTTTTTTAAATATTGTTTACTACTTTCGTACTTGGACAAATGGATCTTTAAATTTTTAGATTCCTTTGTACCATCCATCAAAGTATCCACCAATTGTCGTACCATCTTATCATATATACAGTACTTGACCTCAACTATCTCAAGCTTTTTATTTGAAGATGCTGCAATTGTCGATGAGATGCTAGTTAACTCATTTGTACTAGCTCTCATTTCATCACCACAATACAACTGTAACCAATAACAAATGAAGTCTTTACTTAAACCATGCAAATGAAAAGACTAAGATTAAAAAATTAGTAATATTGGTAAAAATACTTACAAATCCTTTTCGTTGTAGTATTGTAAGCTTCTTCAAGTTTGGCGAATACTTTAGGATGAAAGTTACCAATTGAAAACAGGCAAACTCACCAAAAGCAACAGTCATATTCTCCAGGTTATGAAATATTGGCAATTCTAGCGACAATACAGCTTGTGGATTTAACACCTATCAGTTAAATGCAGTATTCAGAATATACCGGCATAAAATTTTCTTAACTACAGGCTTTAACTTTATTTCTTAAATTATTCATTTATGCATTCAATTAGAATTTTGCTATTCTGCAGTTAGATTACACTAATTCAGGAAGGCGTTCAATATATAATAACAAAACTCCTACACCCTTCATATCAGGTTAAGATCTAAAGAAATTAAAATAGAATTATTTGCAAAATGAGAATATGAGGTGCATACCTTGTACCCAACGCGCACGAAATGTAACTCTAGAAGTTTAACATTTGTAAGGTAACGAAGACAAGTAGCCATACCCTCGAAGCATTTGATCATTGAAGAATACTTGCTCATTAAATGTGCAAACGATAGAGATGGCATGTTTAGTGTTGTTTTACATGGTAATGATAGTTCACCCTCATAGGAAAATGAAAGGAGATTAGGAGCACTAACAAATAGTTCTTTTTCCATTTCACGCGTTACTAGAACTAGATACTTTAGATGTTCATGAGCAATTATGCAATCATCGACCCGAAGAAATTCCAGTTTTGGACTTCCAGAAAGAAAGTTCTTCACGTATTTAGAGTAATATGCATTAAAAATGCTTAGCTCTTTCAGGTTAGGAAGATTTATTTTTTGGTCAGATGAATATAAACGAGCTGGACCATAGAGGTACAGTTTCTGTAATGATGTGCATGTGTAGGTGGACCATTGAATAAATTGAGAGGGGTAAAGATGGAGAACTCGAGCGTTATGATTCATGGCATAACGGATCCAGTCTCTTTCATCCTCTTCATCCTTTGGGTAGGCATAGCAGATCATGTCTTCACAAGACAAGCGAAATACATCCAAGTTCAAGGCCTCACGCCTCAACAGCACAGTGTTCACAAATTTTACAAATCTATCAGAATCAGCATCCAAATCAAAATCATCATCATCATCATCATGGCGAAAATCAGTAAAATTGAAGTTGAGTGAGGGTAAAAAGGTCCAGAGGTGCTCCCACCTCTTTGACAGCACGCATGTCTGCACCGCCTCTTTAGTGCTGAGTAGCCCCAAGATGTGGTGAAGTATCAGATCAGGCAATTTGCTTATGAAGTCACAACTTCCTCTGCTTGAGATATTAGCCGTTTCCATTGTGTTATTTAATTAGTAGACCTCAGAGGCATTCACTCGAACACCTTTTACTTGCTTAAAAAAAAAAATTCAAAGACACAATAAGAACTTTGGAGTTTGGACTACATATGATCATACAACCAAGTAAAACTTCAATCGGACTAGCAACCAGGTTTACAGTCAAATGAATCAACAAAGACAGGAAAGATAAAAGTACCTAAGATCGAGCACAATTATAACAGAACCATCAACATCAATCACAAATTTTAGGTTAAGGTCACACGTCTGTGATTAGAAACTGAATTATACATACATAATTACTCACAATCGTAAACCCTAGGATTTGATTAGCAAGAAGCAGAGAAAACAACAAATTAAAAACTGACCTGTAGAAAACACACTATATAGATTAGATTCTGGTATCCCAGCTTGAGAATCAAGTGCATGGAGAAGTGTGATCCTCTATTTCCCTTGGGGTTAGAAGCCAACGATAGTCTAGGCGACAAACCTTCGGTTGGGGTTTCTAAGCCAAAAATTAACCCTTATTTTGTTATAAAATAGAGATAAATTAAGAAAGTAAATAAGATATTGAGAATGTATAAAAATGACTATTTTTATTCATATCTTTTTATGTGTGTATAATACAACTTTACAAAAATTAGATCTATTTATTTATAAATTACAAGCCATCTAAATTAATTCTATTTATAAATACAGAGAGATGAAATATACTTCTTTAAAACTAAGTTTTGAAATAATTAGTGAAGAATTGTAACATTGACATCCATAAATAATTTATTCATAATATATTTTAATTTCTTCGGGGTTTTTTTTAAGAAAACTATAAATAGTTTATTTTTCTGGACCATTTTCATCAATATCAATCAATTAATTTTAGAATATGTATCTGATTAAACGGAATGGATTTTAGTTTCTTACATAACAATATTTTCCGTATCATGTAGTCAATATCAAACACCAAATTATAGGATGATTATTATTTTCCATTGACACGACTATTTTTTAAGGCAACAAAAGATACATTTCTTGTTATATATAATCTACAAATTTTGGACAGATACCAAAAATGATAAATTTGTTGAGAACGTATCCATAAATATTTTTTGTTTACATAAACAAAAACTGATATATTTCTGACTCCTGAGCACATTAAAATAAAGCCTCACAGACCAGCTATATGATCCATTAAACCAAGGAAAAAGAATCTATTTTTTTGGGAAAAAAGGCTAACGCCCGTTTCATTACAAGCATCTAATCAATTACCAATAAATCATCATCTTACAGTTAGAATTTGTGCATGTATAAGAACGCATGCACTAACTGAAGTATTGTAGCTGCTATAACATCAGTAGTCCCGGACCGTACTCGCCTTTAAAGTGACCCACCAATTTGTCTAGTAAATCGTTGATCCGAAGTTTTACCGGATCATCTCATTTTAATAACATTGATGCTAATATAAATAGTTAATAATGTACACTAAAACAGGAACCATACAAGAAGCAACACTAACACTGGCAGCACAACACCTAGAAGTTCCTCAATTTGAGAAAAAAATATAAACACAAGATCAAAAGAAATGAAAAAAGTAACTTATAATACAAAATTAAAAATAAGAAAATGAAAATAATATGGATAAATCTGGACAAGATAACTGATTAGCATCTTTCTATTATTCTTATTCTTTGTTGTATGTAGACATAATATGCCTCGTAGGTGATTGAGCAAGTGACATATGGAAATTTATTTTCTTATCGGTTGGGTTTTACAGCTGGTCCGGTCCAGGTGCAGTTGAACCGGTTTAAGAAATTATATATGGGTTTAGTGAGTTCACATCACATGCG
Source organism: Carex parvula (assembly GCA_025461045.1). Classification (NCBI taxonomy): domain Eukaryota; kingdom Viridiplantae; phylum Streptophyta; class Magnoliopsida; order Poales; family Cyperaceae; genus Carex; species Carex parvula. Next base: position 242,969 of record JAJGRW010000873.1, on the reverse strand, counting down.
CTGTCTCTGGGCCTGGCCCAAAATGAGGCCCATAGATGGTTTATTGTTTAGTGTAGTCGTTAGGTTATGGTTTATTGTTTCTGAAATGGTTTCTTAGCACAGTATAACATATTAACATGAGATAACCCACCATGAGTTCATGAACATGACATAGAACGATAAATTAGTAGAAAATTAAATCACAAATCTGAACAAATTAGTTTGATACAACAAAAGATGCACACATTCACACCAAACATAAATAGTACCACATCACAAATTAAACTGGCCTTACAAAGCATAGTACTATTAAAAACTAGATTGTCTTTCTTTATTGAAGTTTAGTATAACAATTTAACCAATGAAGAATTTCCTGCATTTCGTATTTGTACTTGGACAAATGGATCTTCAGATTTTCCAATTCATAATTTGTACCATTCATCAAAGCTTATTATATTCTCAACACTTGACATCAACTATCTCAAGCTTTTTTTAATGGATATATTGTAATTGTCAATGAGGCGTTACTTGGCTCATTTATACTAGCTCCCTTTTCACAATAATAACACTGCAACCCATAAAAACAAATGAGATATTAACTAAACCATGCAAGTGAAAAGGCTAAGCTTAAAAATTTTATACTAATGGGAAAAACAATTACATATACTCCTATTTGTTGTATTGTAAGCATGCTAGTGGAAAATCACCTATCAGGAACGGTTAAAAATCGCCTATCAGAAACAGAATCGAGGCGATACTAACCCAGGTGATACTGATAGTACCACTAATCAGGATCAGTTAAGGAACCGATACAGATTCAACAATCAGGAATGGTCGTTTAGTATAGCCGATACTGATTCCCTAATCAGGAACGGCCTTTTAGTATTAGCCGATATTGATTATTAAAATCAGGAACGGCCTTTAAGTAACAGCCGACACTGATTTTAGACATCAGGACCTGTTTGTCTTTTTTTTTTTTTTTTAACATCAGGAACGGTTGTTTGTACAACCATTCCTGTTTGTCTTTTATATATATATATATATATATATATATATATATATATATATATATATATATATATATATACTTCTTCTGATATAGCAAATACATAGTAATTATTTGATAAGGATGCATCGAATAGGAGAACCTTCGGCCCAACTAATCTAAGCGGCAAGCAGTGCAAAGAGTATATTCCGGGTATCACACCATCTAGCTTCAATGCTTCTACAAGTATTATTTCCTATCAAGCAAAACAACAAACTTTTATCAGACTAGATACAAAAAGGCAAGATAATTTAATCCAACATAAACTCAATAAACAGCTCTACCGATTTATTATAAGGTTCTGTTCTGGTGCTTAAAACTTCTGATCTAACTGTTTTTGTTGTCATTATCTGCACACTTGTGGTGTTGATAAATGGTTGTAACAAAATAGATATATTCAGATTCGAAAGTTCAGACAAGCAGCACTAGAACAAGTACAAAATGCTTGAGAAATGAGAGAGCATGTTAATTCTTAACTATTGATGACTGTAATACGGAGTTAGCTTCCCCCCTTTTGAGAAATACTAAATGTGCAGGGATCAAATCATCAAATGCTGCAACTGACAGGTAATCCACTCCTGCAAGGAAAATTCTAAGCAAATTAGAAGTTCTTTTTGACAATTCTGAGCACCATGGTTTTAGAGAGAGGAGCGAGAATTTAAGAGAGGAGCGGCCGTTGGAGAAGCAGCCAGTGTTGAAATCTCGGCCGTATGGGAGGCGGTCGGCTCGCTAGGCGGAGGAGTCGCCTTGATCGGGCGAGTGCGAAGAGGTGGTATCGGACGAGTCGCCTAACTAGGCGAAGGAGTCGGAGTCCGAGAGAGAGAGGAATTTGAAAATGAAAATGAACCCTAGGAGGAATTTGAGAAGCGGCGCATGTAATTTGATAAGCGCGAAATGAAAATAAAGGTCAAAAATATTGAGCGGGACTTGGCTGAAATGGTGAGGAAACTGATTTTGAACTCTCAGGAACGGTTGTTTATAAACGATCGTTCCTAATTAGTCACTATCAGGAACGGTCGTTTATAAACAACCATTCCTGATAGTCCTGGACTATTAGGAACGGTGCTTTAAGTAACATCCGACACTGATTTTAGACATCAAGAATGGTTGTCTGTAAATAATTGTTCCTGTTTGTCTTTTTTTTAGACATCAGGAACTATTGTTTGTACACAACCATTCCTGTTTGTTCTTTTTTTGTTTTTTTAGACATCAGGAACGATTGTTTACAAACAACCGTTCCTGTTTGTCTTTTTTTTTTGCTGGTCAATAATTAATAAAGAAACGGTCCTTTATAAAGGACCGTTTCTGATAGTGACTAATCAAGAACGGTCGTTTATAAACAACCGTTCTTGATAGTCCTGCACTATCAGGAACGATCCTTTATAAAGGATCGTTCCTGGTAGTGACTTTCAAGATTGGCTAATACTATTTGTCCGATCCTAAAAGTATTAGTATCACATTTTTGAAAAGCCCGATCCTGATGGGGCGATACTATTTGTACATTTTCTACTAGCGGCGCATCTTCAATTTTGGCGAACTCTTTAAGATCCAAGTTACAATTTGGCAACAATAAAACATACAAATAACAACAGTCATATTCTTGAGTTTCGGAAATATTGGCAATTCGAGCGGCAAAATAGCTGCTGACAATTCCTAAATTTGAGAAAAAAGAAAAAGAAAAATATAAATACAAAGTCAGAACAGAGTCAAGCATATTGAAATAAATTCAAATTAGCACTATTTGAAAAATGATAATACGAGATGTATACCTGGTACCAATTGCAGTCAAAATGTACCTCTAGAAGTTCAACATTTGTAAGGAAACGAAGGCAAGTAGTCATCCCCTCCAAGCATTTGATCATTGAAGAATCACAACTCACTAAACATGCAAACGTTAGAGATGGCATGTTTAGAGTTGTTTTATATGGTAATGATAGTTGGCCCTTGTAGAAAAATGAAAGGAGATTGGGAGCACTAATAAAGAGTTGGACTTCATCATTTTTCTTACTATTCTCAATAGTTAGATGCTTGAGACAATCATGAGCAATTACACTTTCACTACATAAAAAACATCCATCAAAACGAAGAAATTCCAGTTTCGTGCATCCAGAAAGAAGGTTCTTCACATAATTAGAGTTAAGAACCATATAACAAATGCTTAGTTTCCTAAGATTAGGAAGATTTACTATTTGGACAAATGAATCTATAGAAATAAAATAGAGGTACAATTCCTCTAATGATGTGCACGTGTAGATGCAACATGGCATGGAATCACAGAGTTTGAGATGGAGAACTCAAGTGTTATGGTTCAAGGCATAATGGATCCAATTTGATACTTTCCTTACATACTCTAAGCAGATATCATGACAGGACAAGTGAAACACATCCAAATCCAAGGGCTTGCGTCTTAGCAACAAAGTGTTCACAAATTTTACAAAACTCTCAGAAGCTGTCGTGTCTTCATCCACCCCGTCATCATAAAGCACTAAGTTAAGGGAGGGAAAAGAACTAAATGATTTGAAAACTTAGTTTATTTTCATCAAAGAGTTGGGCTTATATAGCCTTTACATCTTACATTCAAGTCCCTCGACTTTCTCTATATTTCTATTTTACGGTAGGTTCCTAAACTAGATACAAAATACCAACACTCCCCCTCAAGATGGGCAAAAGATATCCACTAAGCCCGTCTTGTCATACAATCTAGATAGATCTAATGAGCTAAGTCCCTTGGTGAGACAATCAGCCACTTGCTCCCTAGTAGCTACATGACCTAGCTCCAATAGTCCACTATTCAGTTTTTTCTTGATGAAGAACCTATCAATCTCCACATGCTTGGTTCTGTCATGCTGCACGGGGTTGTTTGCATGCTAATCGCGGACTTGCTGTCGCACCACAACTTCATTTGAGCCCCTTGATCCACCTTGAGCTCTACCAACAGAGCTCTCAACCACAACATTTCGGCAACCCCTAATGCCATGGCTATGTACTCTGCTTCTGCTGTGGACCTTGCAACCACTGGTTGCTTCTTGCTCTTCCATGAGACCAAATTGTCCCCTACGAACATGCACTATCTTGAAGTGGACTTTTTGTCATCAGCACAACTCGCCTAGTCAGAATCACAATAGCCCTTAATGCCTAAATGCCCATTCTTCCTGAAGATCAAGCCCTTTCCTGGTGCACTATTCAGGTACCTCAGAATATGGTACACGGCATCCATGTGATCCTTCCTAAGGTCATGCATATAGCGGCTCACTACACTCACAGCAAATGATATGTCGGGATGAGTGTGGCTCAGATAGATCAGACGGCCTACCAACCTCTGATACCTCTCACGATCAACTGACTCTCCTGCATCTGCACTTAACTTGGACTTCTGATCAATGGGCGTAACTACAGGCTTGCACCCCAGCACGCCTGTCTCTATGAGTAAGTCTAGCATATACTTCCTCTGAGATAGAACAATCCCCTCTGCTCCACAAGCCACCTCAATCCCAAGGAAGTATCTAAACTGCCCCAAGTCATTTACCTCAAATTCTTTGCCCAATTTCGCCTTCAGCTAAGCAATCTCTCCCTCATCATCACCAGTGATAATCATATCATATACATACATAGCTAGAATGGTAACATGACCACCCTGTCATCGGAAGAACACTGTGTGGTCGGCATTGATCTGCTGGTAACCCAAGCCTACTATAGCTTTCCTGAACCTGTCAAACCAAGCTCTAGGAGACTGTTTCAACCCGTACAGTGATTCCTCAGTCTAAATACCTTGCCCGCTGTCTGGTTTGTACCAAAGCCCGGGGGATCTCCATATACACCTCCTCTAGCAAATCCCCGTGAAGAAATACATTTTTCACATCCAACTAGTGTAGTTTCCAACCCCCATTCACTGCAAGGGAGACAAGTGTCATGACTGTGCTCATCTTCACCACCGGTGCAAATGTCTCATCATAGTCGATGCCATACGTCTGACTATACCCTTTGCCACCAATCGTGCCTTGTAGCGATCAACCTTTCCTTCTGGGGTTTGCTTCACTGTGAACACCCATTTGCACCCAACTGCCTTCTTGCCTGGTGGTAGTGACACAACCTCCCAAGTTCTGTTCTTATCAAGAGCCCCTAGTTCTTCCAGCATAGCTGCTTTCCACTTTGGATCCTCCTTAGCAACATGCCAACACTTGGGTAAGTAACAGAGTCCAAAGATGCAATGAATGCTCCATGTGCAGGTGATATGTTAAGAGTATGAGACAAACTGAGCGATATCATGTGGGAAACCATAACGATCAGGGGGAACTTCTGCATTGCTGCAAGAGGTCCTCCTTACTGACATGGGAGTGGGAGGAGAAGAGAGAGGAATCATATCACCTGTGTAGTCTGAGTCTGAAGGTGGTGTAAGTGTCTCAGAAGTCGGAGTAGGTCGAGAAAAGGGACTAGATAGCACAAGTGGTACTGCAGGCGCTGGCACTGGTACCTCATTCTGCCTCTTTCTCCTTGTATATACTCTCAGCTCCCCCTGAGCTTGAGTCCCACCACCTATGGACTCCTCCTCCTCCTCGTCTTCGTCACTCTCCTGCTCCTCCTCAACCGATCCTCCCTTCTCAACAGGGCAAGGAATCGATAAAGGGATTGATCCCACATTCACATTCACCAACCTCTCACCATTCTCCCCCTCTCGCCTCATACCTCCAGTATCGGGCGAGTCACCGAAGGGTGAAGTCACCTCCAGTGTGTAATATGGCTCAAACTCTCGAAAATGCACATCCATTCTCACAAACAGCCTCTTCTCTACTGGGCTCCAACAAACATACCCCTTCTGGGTAGCAGAGTATCCCACAAAAACACACTTCACGGCTCTGGGATCAAGCTTTCCTACGGATGGTCTGTTGTCCTTCACAAAACACACACAACCAAACACCTTCAAAGGAAGAATCCCGCTATTATCTCCCTTCAGCATTTCACACGGATACTTCCACTCCAACACTCTTGAGGGCATCCTATTGATCAATTGAGCAGCTATCAGAACCGCTTGCCCCTATAACTGCTTTGGAACATTCATTGAGATCATCATGCTTCTAGCTACCTCTAGAAGGTGTCTGTTCTTCCTTTCGGCTACCCCATTTTGAGCCGGTGTGTATGGGCATGTAGTCTGATGCTGTATTCCTTGAGCTGACAAATACTCCTCAAATGCCTTGTTTGCATACTCGGTCCTATTATCAGACCTCAATACCTTCACCACTGCACCATACTGAGTCTGAACTGCCTTGTGAAAATCCTTGAAACAAGTAAGCACATCACTCTTGTTTTTCATCAAATATAACCAAGTAACACTAGTATAACAGTCAATGAAAGTCACAAAAAATCTATAACCATTCATCGCAGTTGTTGAGCAAGGCCCTCATACATCCGAGTGTATCAAGTCAAAAGCACGAGAGCTTCTATGACCAGAACTAACATAAGAGCTTCTAGTAAGCTTGCCAAACTACACACAAGTTTCTGTTTATTCACTTTTTCAAACAGAACTGGATACAACCGACTCAACACACTAAACGAAGAGTGTCCCATGCGCTGGTGATGGAGCATCAACACATCCTCAGCACTCCTTTTCAGAGCCTCATACTCCTGCCCTCTCTACCATATATATCAATGCTGAGTCTATCCCCTCACTATCCAGGTACCATAGTCCACTATCCCACGTGCCAGTCCCAAGTCTCCAACCAGTCCCCTTCTCCTGGAAGATCACATTGGGAATATCAAAAGAAATAACACATTTTAGTTGGAGTATGATGGCACTAATGGATAAAAGATTTACTGGAAATGAATGAGCATGCAAAACATTGGACAAAGTTACAGAACCAGTACAGTTCACTGTACCCTTACCAACCACAGGTTGTGTTGTACCATAAATGCTCTCTGGTATCACTAGGTGAGTATAGGAAGATAACTCACTAGCATTACCTGTCACATGTCGAGATGCATCAGAATCTACTATCCATTATGGTGATCTAATGGTGGATGAAGAGGCAAGAGCATGTGTGTCACCTGTACCTTTGGCAGAATGAGCATAAGAAGCAGTGTTACCCTGAGCAAGAAGGAGGTGGATGCATCATCGACCGCACTCTTCGCATCACCTGCTGCTTTCTGCTTTCTCTTCAGTGCCTCCAAGAACTCATGGTCCTCATCAGTGAAGACCACACCTGTCTTCTCCTCTCCACTTAGTACCATCAGGTTTGCCCGGTAGCCTCCTCTTCCACCTCTTTGGCCGCCACGGCCACGACCACGGCCTCCAGGCTGCCCACGTCCACCTATCTCTCTCATCCTAGGTGGCTTAGGACAAGCCTTGCTCAGATGGCCCACTTCGTCACAGTTGTAACACCTGCAAGTCTCCCCCTGTGCCCCTGTTTTACTTGAGTTCGAGACCACCAGTGGTTGACTCCATCCCTGGAAGTCCCTTGAGTTTCAGATCAATAGGTGGAAGCTCCACCCTCTGTGGCCTCGGTGCGCTCTCACATGCTGCCACACTAAACGCTCACATCATAATCGCGATCTCAGAGTCCCGATCCACCTTCTTCCTCTTTTAGACCCGATCTTGCACCCTCAAGATCTAGATTTGCCTCATCCCAATCATTGCTTCCCTTTTCTTGACCCGATCTTGATCTATCTACTCATTAAAGATCGAGATCCGAACCCGATCAACCCTCCAACGGGTATCGTGGGTATAGGCCCCCCACGCCGGCCTAATCACACCAAAATCCGAACCCTAGGTGGTGGCCGGCCCTAGAAGAGAGAGAACCGGCCCTAGAGAGAAGAGAAGGCTTCGGTTACTGTAGCAGTGACGACTACTGTAGCGGCGGCGGTACTGTAGCAGTGCGGGTACTGTAGCAGCGGCCCAACCCTAGCTCTGATACCAAAAAGAACTAAATGATTTGAAAACTTAGTTTATTTCATCAAAGAGTTGGGCTTATATAGCCTTTACATCTTACATTCAAGTCCCTCGACTTTCTCTATATTTCTATTTTACGGTAGGTCCCTAAACTAGATACAAAATACCAACAGAGGGTAAAGAGGACCAGAGGTTCTCCCATCCTCTTTGACAGCACACATGTATGGACTGCCTCCCTAGTATCGAGTAGCCCCATGATGTGGTGAAGTATCAAGTAGATATTTGATAGGTGATCCACTACAGGCTACTGCAAGTATGTTGGAGGAAACTTAACAACTTGGAAAAGCAAGAATCAGAATGTTGTGGCAAGATCCAGTGTTGAAGCAAAGCACCGATCAGTGACCTCCACAACAAGTGAACTCAAATGGTTAAAACAATTACTGCGAGGCATAGGAATCCAAAGTTAACAACCTATGAAGAAGTACTGTGACTATAATGCAATAAGGCATATCACTTCCAATCCTATCTTTCACGAAAGAACAAGGCATATAGAATTCGATTGTCACTTCATACGAGAAAAATTCAATCCAAAGAAATAGAAACTCCATATGTGAGTAGCAAGAATTAATTGACATATTTCTTCACAACGACTCTAGATGGAAATATGTTTTACGACATTACAACCAAATTGGGTTCTAATTAACATCTACACATCCAACTTGAGGGGGGTGTTGTTGGAGACACTACAGTTGGAGACACTTAGCAACACAACAACCAATCTTACCAATTAACCCCTTCAGATACACAATACATATTATAGGGAAGATTGTGTAATATGTAACTAGCTAGAAAAGTCTACAACAGATAGTAGGAGAATTAGTCTATATAAACCAATGTAAGCAATGTAATTAGAATATCAATAAAGTAATACAATTCAATCATTGTTTGTTTCACAGAAATTACACTTGGCAACACACATCACACGCATGTTAAAATAAAAATGTTTTCTAGATGTTACTCTCTGCCTTATTTGAAAACAATGTTTGGAATAAAAACTGCATTATCCTTTTTGGAAATTGATTCTCCCTATGAGATAAGCAAAAAGTGTGGCAAAAACAATAGGATACAATGCGAGAATTACAGCGACAATCGGTAAACGGTCATGGTGGAACCCGAAATAATCTTGTAGAAACTGCAAAACAGATTTCTCCTCTCCAAAGATGACGATTAGTTTGGGAACATCTCCGTACTGTGAGGTGAAGAGGGCATTCAGAGTCCAAGCCGACGGGCAAATGTAGTACATCCAAATCCACCATCCCGGAATTTGCTGCAGGGAAAACTTAATTAATTTATAACATTTATGCAGAGAAGTAGCTTTTGGTTTAGTGTCAAAGACAATGCTCTCAGTATGGGAGATTACAGGTTTAAAATTCGGATGAGATCCCTGTAGATATTAACTAGTTTGGTGACATGACCCTAAATTTTACTAAAATAAAACATTTTTGTAATTTCAAGCAGCTCATTAAATAATTGGTGTCATTGAGATATAATCGAGAGGGTTGGTCGCATACAGGGCGTGGAACTACGAAGCCGGAGAAAAGGATGAAGACTTGGTAGAAAAGAGCCTGCAGAATGTTGGTGAGCTCAAGGGTGGGAGTCATGGCAGTGAGCATCATGCCGAGGTAAATCATGTACAGAAGCGTGCAGAACATGGTATAGAAGAACCACATAAATTTCCCGGCATTCCATTCGAAACCGATGGTCGGGTATGCTATGATCATGAACAACAATACCTGGAAAAACGCGTATGGTATCTCTATTGCAACCTGCATTTTATTAATGCCAACAAGTATATTTGTGCTTGATTAATTGACTAAGGTAACCTTTTTTGCATGACTAGCTACAAATGTATTGTGCTAATTAGTTAAAAAGAAAAAACAAATGAAGTTAGTAGCATTTGCTGATGAAATTAAATGAAGATTGATCAGGAAATTGACCTGAGCAAAGGAGTAAGCCCAAGGAGAGTACATTCCTGCAAAGTTCTCTCTGTAGACAACGTCGCGTTCGACAAAAACGAAGGGTACCACTGACGAGCAATTTTTTATTCCGGGAAACACTGTTGCACAGTACAGGCAGCCCAATATATTGAACAAATCTTGTTGGTTATTTCTGAAGAAATTAAAGTGATAACATATTAAAGAATATTTCATCAACATTAATTATGAAGAAATAATCCACACCCTCAGATAATAAGATGAAACTTACATATTGCCTCCAAGCATCCAAAACAATAGCCCAAGCACAACAGATAATAAGAACATGACCAGTAGGCGATTTATGTTGTAATCAGGGGTTCTCCAATATAACAAGGATTGCTTCCACAAGCAAGCCTTGAACTGCACCCAGAACCTTTGCAGGTAACACGTCTCAAATCTGAGATCACTCGACCTTGGTGAAGGTATGCAAGTTGTTTCACCAGAATCTCGTTCTCCCTTCAATACAAATGCAATTCAAAATTACAAATTAAAGAAATTATGACGGGTTGCGCTAATTCTTTTATGTGGCTGGAGAGAAATGTTGATATCTGTACCAAGTGTCAAAAATATAAAAAAATATACAATTAAATTGTAATAACAAGGTCATAAGAATTGACTCACTTAAATAGATTCGATTCCTTGTAAATATGTTCAAAATTTATTCCCAGATGCGCCTCAACTGACGGGGAGCTAACTTCTAGCATCCATGTTGCTGGATTGTAGTTATCCCTAATTTTTGGTACTCCAGAAATACCCTGAAAACCTTTTTGTAAGATCGAGCACATATAATAATAAATTAAGTTATTGGGTTTTATTTTTCAAACTTTTACTGGGCATCATAAAACTTGCCTCAAAATATTCAATAACTTTACACGAGTGTCGACCCAGAGGCCCTGAATAGATCAATTCTCCACCCCTTTTCATCAAAATTAGCTGAGAATTAAGGAAATGGAAAGAGGCGATTAGTTGGTCTGTTAACTAGGTAGAAGTAGCAAGACGGACTGTGCATTGGTTTTTAATTAATAAAAGAAACTATATATGAGGAGGGTTCAAATTAATGCCTCATGTCTTTCATGTGTCATATCCTATATCTACATTTTAAAAGTTTAAATTGTCGATCCAAACAACTCAACAATATGTCCATATTAAAATGTGCTCGGAGATCAAATTTTATAATTTTTTTTTATATTTTTGTACTATTGTTTTAAATAGGTAAAGCGATTATGCACCAGTCTAAAAAATTGTATAAAGTTTCCAAAAAATGTAAAATTTGGTCTCCAAGCACATTTAATAAGGAGATAATGTTAAACAGTTCGGATCGACTGTTTGGACTTTGAAATCGCAAAAATAACTTATAAGTATATGGTGTCAAAATGTGTAAAATTGTGTAATTGGATCCCTCCTCATATATATTCTCTCCATAGAAAAGTAATACGTACCTCATCAAAGGCCTCAAATATGTGAATGCTTGGCTGGTGGATGGTACAAACAACAGTTCGGCCGGTTTGAGCAACATTTTTAACAGCACGCATGACAATTGCGGCAGCACGGGCGTCTAGACCAGATGTTGGTTCATCCATGAAAATTACTGATGGATTAGACACCAATTCCACTGCTATAGTTAGCCGTCTCCGTTGTTCGGTCGACAAACCGTTCAAACCTGGTAACCCGACCATCGCATCTCTTATGGGATCAAGCTCTATTGTTTCAATTACTTCATTTACAAAGTCCTACATATTTAACCCAAATAGTAATCACTAGATTAATTTCCTTATTTTTAATCTCTATTACAAACATCATGTAAGTATATATCTGATTATATATATAAATGTTGTAAATAAACACACAGAACAAACTGACATGTCGAGTTTCAGCACTGATTGTTGCCGGTATACGCAACCAAGCTGAATAAGCAACCGATTCCTCCATAGTGATTTGTGGAGAATGGATGTTCGTCTGTTCGCAATAACCTGAAATTCTTGCAAAGGTTTCCTGCACCTTAGGATATCCACCAATTCGTATCTCTCCTTCAATATAACCTCCTGTTTTTCTCCCTGAAAGCACATCCAAAATAAGGTTGTTTTTCCTGCTCCTGTAACCCCCATTAATGCCGAAAGAACTCCTGGTCGAAATGCCCCTGTTATGTTGTGTAAAAGTTGGAATCGTTTCTTAGCATAGCCTTGTGCTCTCATTTCCTACATCATAATTTAAATGGCCCATGAGTTTCTGCTATTTCTGGTGCATCATCTGGGCAAATCCAATTGGACCTTGGCAACAATTCAAAAAAAAAAAAATATATATATATATATACATAGAGAGAGAGAGAGAGAGAGTCCGGCTAACATGCTTTTGTAAGTATTTCGGCCGAAATACTTACGGGTCAAATTTCAAAATTTTATATTCGAAACGTTGAGTTAAGTAGGTTAGTAAATATATTGGTTACATATTAAGCTTGTAAAATACCAATTTTACTATTTTTAGAATTTTTTTACTATTTTTTTATGATTTTAGAAAGTTGGTCTTTTTAACATACCAACAATGCATCAATGTGTGCACAAATTTTCATTTTTTGACAGCTTGACTTGATACTAAATGAATCCAAAAATTAAAATTGTTTATATGTAAATGAAGCTCTTTGAAGGTGATCGGTTTGCACGGTTTGGATTTTTTGTTTGAAGCTGATCAAATGAATTTTTTATTGAAAGAATATGGACTGAAATGCTTCTGAAAGCATATTAGCCAGACTCTATATATATTATAATGTTTTTCACTGCAAACTTACTGGAGTAACATCAACGTAGTAATTTAAATCGTGAAATGCGACAGTGAGGGGTATAAAAGGCAACACCATCTTCCCTGCAAATTAAGAACAATATTGTAGTTAGTAGTAATTTTCTTTGTCAAATTGGTCATCGCCAATTTATAAAACGAATAAAGTCAGCATTGTTATTCCCAATAGGCTGGACAAAAATATCACATACCGGCCTCCTTGTGTTCATGATGGTTTGTTGCTAATGAATCTACCATCTTAAGGCTTTGAATTTGACGAAGCTTTTCACGAGATATAATCGCCCTCGAAGCGCCATAAGCTGGGATAAATAATTGATTGGTAAATAAATTAGTTGAACTACAAATTTCAATTGACATGTGCATTTACCAAGCCTAACTGCTAATTTTGGTGTTAATTATCAACAGCTATGCAGCCGTAGCTAGGTAAATTAATTAAGGACTGGTTAATTATTTCTCTTGAACTAATTAATTATGAATTTTCTGTGAACCCAAAGCATCATACGTCTTTGGAAGGTCAAGAATAGTGTGAACCCAATGTTGAACAAAAGGATGAAACCGATAAGGGCTTCAACTCCTATCCAGTAGTAATATCCAGCGTAGTTCAACCCGCGATTTATCAGCGTTTGTGTCCCAAGTGTTACATTTGATGATTGCATCTAGTTTGATGAGCGAAAGTAAAAAAAAAAAAGGTCATTAAAGAAATGTCGAAGGCCGGCTATGGAAGTAGATTTCTTATTTACTTATTTTACTTTAGCTGAGTTATAATACAACCTTTTGCCATCTCGGTGCAAGAAATTCATTTACAGCTAGAGCGATCTCTGCATATGTCAAAGGTGATACCAAAATCCCCATTTGAGCATTGTGGTATGGAAGCTGCAAAAGGATTCATAAAAACAGTTTAGTAAATCCATCCAAACAAACTATCAACTTCTAGAAATCAAACTTTTATACTTTTGTCCTTTTTTTGTCCCTCTTATTAGTGATTAGTAACAAATAGTACATGTTGACTGGTAGGATAAATGTGAAGCACATGACTCCAAGAGTGTGATTTCTAGGTTCATGTGCAGAGAAGAAATGAAACAGAAGCATTTGCTTACGTAATGGGATAACAAATCCTCCAAAAAGTAAGCAAAGAGCCAAAATAAAAGTGCCCCCCTCATACGAAGCCATCACCGTTTGGAAGTAGGAAGCAACGCATCGGAACATAGACAAAGACAGTACATGTAGAAAGAATAATAGCAAGAGATGACGGAAGTACCTGGAGTAATTTATTTGAACAAAGGAAATTAAAACCATAATAAACTGAATTGTTGGCAAAGGTATTGTTATTTTTTTTGCTCTTTACTATAGTAAAACATTTGTAGTAAAAGCGGTTGATGTTACTTATTCCATAATAGAAGTATGTAAACTGGACAAGAAGAGAAGAATTAGCCAATGCATTAATACCTTGAGGCTTCAGGTGTAAATCCAACAAGAAAATAAGTAATGGTTGTCAAGACAACTGATTCTAACAAAGACACTGGTATTTTTAGGAGAGAAGCAGGTATTGAATATGCCCAGGCTGGGTATAACAAGAGATCCCTCTGCTTGTAGAAAATTGGGAGTCGGGTTACAATCGTCATTATCTCAGGAAAGCCGTTCACCAGTTGTAAGAGTAGTGCAAAGAAAATAGAGCCCAAATAGTAATTTGAATGAAGTATATCGACTCCCAATTGCGTACGAAGAAATAATGTACCAGTGATCACTGCAAGTATACCCAGCTGACTAAGATTTTAATATTTCAACAAAGGAGTTCCTACGCATGAGAAGCAGTTCTCTGGCCATGCATGCCTTGAACAAGTCCCACTTTGACAGAGAGTATTTGCAGAAGGAAAGAGAATGTTTGTGGCATGCGACTTGTCCATACGGCTTCACTAGCTCGGCTGATAAACTCCGTCCAACCTTGTGCGATCTGAATTTTCGACCAGTTCATCCACCGTGATGTAGCTGTAAGTCTCATTTGATCCGCTCCAGTACTGCCCTTGATCCATCTTTGATAGTACCTGATCCATTCCATTTATTTATTTTTTCCTTTTTTTGAAAATATCATGCTCTGACACAACCAAGTGAACAGCGATGTGTAAAAGAAGGATTGCCATTTTTGAAAGAATTATGGTATTTGACAATATGATTCATTGATGTTTTTTTTAGTTTGTAAAATCAATACCTCTTGTAGGAAATCTGCAGCTCCTTTCCTTCTTGGACATTTAAAACCCACATTCTTCACAAAAGTTCAAATTTCATCTCTGGGTCCATGATACACTATTTTCCCCTCAGCCATCAATATCATATCATCAAACAGATTGTAATTTCGGGTGCTGGTTGGAGAAGCGAAACAACCACAGTAGACTCTGTTATGTGGGCCAGCTGCTGAAGAAAGGAGACTATTTGGGTACGTTGTGGAGCTGTCTAATCCGGTTGATATTTCATCCATTAAAGGGCTTTGAAGGCCCATTATCATTTCTCCTGGTAAATACATATATGTAAAATAATATGTATAACAATATGTTTATGTAGTTATATTTAATAAACATTTGGTATATTACCTGTAGTTAGACGTTTCTTCTCACCACCAGAAATGCCTCTTCTCATGGCATCACCAACAATTGTATCAGCGCATACGTCTAGCCCCATTATCTGATATATATATTAAAAATAATGTGGATTTGAATTATGTACAGCTAATTCGTTTTATTTTTTTTGTCTACATTTCTATTAACATGAGCTTACTTATTACCTTCATGATATAGTCTGTCTGTAAACTTCTTTCCAACCCGTTCAAAGATATGGCCTACATCAGAAGTTCCATCTCTCCATGGATTATTAGGAAAATAACTTAAATTTTTTTTTTTGAAGCTTATCCTTTTTTTTATCTTTCTTTTCCTTTTAATATAATTCTAAAACCGAAAAGGCAGCTGATATTTGTCTTTAATTATACCTTCATGTAAGCATCCACATCGGGGTCAGGAGTAATTCCTTGCTCCTTCTCCCTTCTTATTACTTCTTTCAAAATCTCTGAATATTTTTTATCCGGTGGAAAAATGATAGACTCACACTTAGTGTAAAAAAATTAAGAGAGCATAATATAGGTGTTTGAGATTTATTGTGCAATTACCAGCTCGGCTGCCAACTCCTTGGAACCTTGCAGAGAAGTCCAAAATCTCTCTTACCGTCATTTCAGGAATATGATGGTCATGTTGGCTAATATATGCTGATGTTTTCTCTGGTACAAACTCATCTAATCTGTATCCATTATAGCTAATTTCCCCATTTAACCTAAACAAATAAAGTCCATTTACAGTGAAAAATTTCAGCTACATTAATTTGGGCCCCTTTCAATATAATGTAGATGTTGAACAGGAGAGAAATCCATATAATGTAGAGTTGGTGCCAAAAAGCAGGACAGTCTAGTCACTACTGACGAGTCTTGGTTCAAAGTTTAAACCATCAATGCAAAAATAGTATGAAAATGTGGAAGTGTAAGGTCTAATTATTATTTGCAAAATAAATGTAAATTGGAAGTTGCAAGCTAAGAGGATGTATGAAACCTTGAGAGATTTGGTCTACGTTCCAGAGAGAGCTTGCAAGAAAGTCGATTTCCGCATCCTGGAGGTCCAAGCAAGAGAGGTGGTCCTATAGTTAATTATTAATCAATTACCAACAAGATGTTGTATATCTTAATTACTTCATTAAAATGTTATATAATTTATTCAAGTGTTTCAAATTGGGGAAATTAATAGGTATTAAATTAATTAACTTGCCTGGCCGGCTTGATAACTCCACTGATGTCTTTCAAAAATGTGAACTGTCGCTTGTCGACGGTTCAATCCAAGCAACCTTGTAAACACACTATATTTATACACGTCACAAAATTCAAACAGGATATATAATATATTCAGCTACAAATAATACTGAACTCCTCATATACATATATATAAGTCTCTGCATCATATATATATATAAAACTGAATATATGGTGGTTTTCCCTGATATATATCCATCATAGGACCTATTCTCTTACTGCTATTTTATAGAATAGAGAATCACAGAAACTATGGATGATTACTACAGTTTATGCCCCAGTAGACAGGTCTCTTAAACAGGCATTTTGGGATGAACTTAACAGTTTGAGATCCCTTAGTCCTTATCATTGGCTTATTTGTGGTGATTTTAATGCCATTAGGAACATAACTGAAAGAGCAGGACCTAACTTTGATGTTCAAATTAGTAAGTTGTTTAACTCTTTTGTACAACACAACCAATTAGAGTGGGAAAAATGGCACGCCGGAGCCGGCTCCGTCACGGAACGGCACGGCTACGGCACGGAACGGCACGGCTACGGCACGGAACGGCACGGTTACGGCACGGAACGACACGGCACGCGTGTCAATTACGTACCGTGATTCGCGTGTACCGTGCCGTGACCATTCGCGTGCCGTGACTATTTTTTGAAATTTTGGCACGGCACGGCACCTGAAAGATTTAGTCACGGCACGGCACGGCACGACAAGTAGTCACGCAAGTCACGTGTAATTAGGACCATTAGATATTGATTTAATGGTGAATCTTGAATAAACTAACTTAAATTATAATTAAATGATCACGCGAGTCACGAGTCACGAGTCACGTATGGTCACGGCACGTTTAGACACGGCGTGACTCACGTGGCGTGACTATTCGTGTGCCGTGACCACCCCTTGACATTTTGGTCACGGCACGGCACGGCACGTGAAAAATTAACTTGATCACGACACGGCACGAGACTAAAGTCACAGCGTATTAGTCACGGCACGACACGGCACGGCACGTTTTTCCCACTCTACAACCAATTGATAGAAACCATCTCCCTGATAGGAAGTACACTTGGACTAATAATAAACATTTTGCAATATGTCTTGGATAGGGTGTTTGTTACACTTGA